>BQNB010116880.1:0-21277 GCA_026074375.1 Tanacetum coccineum
TTTTATTCAACAATTTAGGGGTTATTGGTTCCACATCAATCTTAAGCATTTCTGGATCATTAGGGTGTTTTGTAACGTCATTATCAACTAGTGCTTTTCCTTTAAGTTTCCTTAAATCATTCTTGAGAGCTGTAATTACCAAAACTTTTTCCTAAAGACTAGCATTTAAATTAGAAATTTCCACAGACTTTAGATTGACTTGATTAACTAAATCATCACATTGTTCTTTTGATCGAATATGTGATGGTTTAATCGAGTCATAAAGTTGCTTATAGGTATGTTTCAAATGCTCATTCTCGACAATAATCTTTGACACCCTATGATCCAATTCAATATTTATAGTTTCAATCTCTTCTAAGTCCTTTTTAATCTTATCCTCATTCATTTTTCCACTTAGAGATTTAATTCTCTCTTTCAACTTCTTTATGACTGTGTCTTTCTCTTGGGACTGAGCTTTCAATTAATTTAATTCAAACAATTGATCAAAATTTGGAGCATTTTGATTTGAAACATAATTATCCCTTTAAAAAATTTCTTGATTAATTTGATAATCAACTTCTAAATAGATGCAATGTTTTTCAAGAGTGGTAAAACTTTTGAACAATTTATCGTAAATCTCTTTTTCAATTAAATCCTTTTTGTTGAGAAGCTCAGTCTCAAGTTTGAGACACTTTTCACATTTATGCATATTCTTAGAAGCAATATCCACAGAAGAATTCATAATTATGTTCACAATATCTTTGTTAATGACTTGTTCCAAGAGTCGTTCATTTTTGTTCAAAACTTGATTAATTTTCACTTCAAATGTTTTAGACTCTAAACGATGTTGTTCCACAGCCTGTTCCATTTGATGGAAGAAATTTTGAACTTTAGAAAGTTCATCAATTAAATAATGATTGAATGTATTAAATAAATCCTTCAGAGCTTTTACAAATGGAATTATTTCATCCCTAAAATAAGCTTTTGTATGTTCGAACCCCCACGAACCCTCAGTGATAGCTGTGGGTATGGTTCTTTCTTTGACAACCACGTCAAAGCCAGCAAGATGGTGTTTAAGTTTCTTCAAACTCGTATTAACCATGCTGACTTTAGGAAGTTCTTTAGGAACCTTAACTTTGGTGGGTCTACAAGAAGGAGTGGGATCTGAAGAATTCATAGAATTCTGAGACCAAAAGGCTTGTTCAGCAGATAATTCAGTTTGTAGAACAAATCGTGTTTCAAAATCTTGAGAAAGTTGGTTAAGAGCAGCATAATCGATTGGTGTAGTATTAACTTTCTTTTCTAACATTATTGGATCCTGTTGTTTTAAAAGCATTTTTGAACGACTCTCTTCAGCAAGCATAAGGGTCTCTTCGGAGTCAGGAATCACAATAGCACTAGTATTCTTAATGACATTACCATCATAAAGCTTTGGTTCCAACTGCTGTGCTTTCTTCAGATAGAAAGGATTTTGAAAACCTAGAGCTTGTTTAGTGGTATGATCATAGAAAAACTGAGGTTTCATCAACATGTGAACAGTTTGAGTAGATTGATCTCTTTTAAAAACAATATTATCTGCTGTTTGATCTTCTTTTCTAAGGCAATCTCTCTATCAATATTTCTAGATTTTTCTTTCTTAAAATCATTTTTGAGAAGAGTAACTGTTTGCATTAAAGATTCCTTTTATTTTAAATGTTCTGAAAGACTTTGTTTAAGACGATCAATCTCTACAGACTGTTTACATGGATCTGAAACATTATCTTTACTCTTTAAATCAATATTTTGTCCTTCTTTCAAAACTTTAACTTGTTCTTTATATCTTTCAAGCTCAGCAGTTAAAGTATCATTGACACTTTATTATCCAGATTTATCTTGGTATAATTAACTACTTGGGTTTTCAGTTGTTCAATCACAGATAATATCAGTGCATCTTGTTGTGCAGATGAGCTAGAATTCTGAACAGCTGCCTGTTGTGATTCTTGCACATACTGAGAATAAGGAATGATATTGATATCACTGGTAAAGACTAATCAAATATGTTGATAGCTGATAGTTTGCTAAAAACTATATGGTTATCAGTGCACCATGTTATGGCAATGAAGCATTGACTAGTCCAAAAGCAAACGGCTTTTGGTAAAGACAAATCAAATCCGTTGATAGTTGATAGTTTACTCAAAACTATAAGGTTATCAATTCACCTTGTTGTTTACAATGAAGAATTGGCTATCCCAGAGCAAACGGCTACTGGTAAAGGAATATCAAATCCGTTAATGGCTGGTAGTTTGCCAAAAACTACAAAGCCAACTTAGTTGGATTTGCTGTGTTGCTGATAAAGAAGGGAAGCTTAAAGAAAATCAAGGTTGTAGAGTTGATACTGATCAAGTTCATCAAAATGGAGATTTGAAGAATAGAAGTGTTTGGATACATCCTCCTGGTCTACAAGATGTTTACACTAAAGAAACATGAAGTTAAACAAGTTCAACAATCATGTTTAGGGGAGGATTGTTGGGAATTATGCATTCCTGACTTAGTACCGTTAGTTATATTAGTTAGTACCGCTAGTTGTAATTTGTACTGACAGTACAAAATGTTAGTACTGATCAGATAGTTAGTACCGTTAGTATAAAATAGTTAGTACCGTTTATGAGATATGCATGAGATATCTTAGGAAAGGATATGCATGATCTTTGTACGCGTTTTGTAAAGCCCATTAGGGTTTCCTTAGTCTATAAAAGGAACCCTAGGCATAGTTAGTAGATATAGTTCTAAACAGATCAATAGAGGTCGATTAGCAATCATAGTTTTGTAATCTGTAACCTAGGCAGATTCAAGTTATAATATAAAGTTCTTTTGTGATTCTTAATACTGTTCTTAGCATTATTGATTAGTTTCCGCATAATCAATAATGTTTAGTCATTGTTTCACCATTGTTGCTTTAGATTTATCTAGAGTAACAAACCCTTTACAAGCTAAAGGTTAAAGATCCATTCAGTAAGGGATCCAACAAGTGGTATCAGAGCTTGTGTGGAAACTCTGAATAAGAAGAACTCTATTGTTTGAAACAGATCTACACTCAAACCAGTAAGATGGCAGAACAAGACACTCCTCCACCAACTATCACAGCAATGAAAATCCCTATCATCAAGAAGGGAGAATATGATATTTGGAGCATGAGAATGCGTCAATATATCTGTCACACAGATCACAACTTATGGGACATAATTGTCAATGGAGATCTCCAAGAAGAACCTGCACCAACAGGAGATCAATCTGGTCCTTCTGCTCCTCCTGTTCCTAAAACTGCAAAACAACTGGCTGCCAAAAGGAATCAGGAAAGAGTTAAGAGCATCTTGCTTTTAGCAATACCTGATGAATATCTCCTTAAGTTTCATAATGTTCCAGATGCTAAATCTCTCTCTGAGAGAAGAAATCACTGCACTTAATAAACAAACCAACTTTCTAATCGGATTAATAATTGTTAATACAGTTTTCTTATATAAGGTTTGACCACTCTTTCATATTTTGTTAATTAGCTTGTGTGGGTTAAAGTTCCTTGAATTGATTATAGACACCAACCAAACCGTGCCAGTCTCTCAGGCTAAAAACCCCCTTTTCCGTTAGAATTAGGATATTAGACTGGCATAGGTTTAACATAGGTTTAGAATAGAATAGAATTAACATAGATTAGATAACCAAGATATTAATTAAATTGATAAATTTAACCTCGCTTCAAGTGTTCGACACCCTACTTACCACAAAACTACTACCGATCGGGTACACTGCCCGTTAAAGTGTTGTTTTTGGTTTAGTCGGCAAAATAAAAATTTAAAACTTGAATCATCTTAAATATAACGTACAACGACAGCACATCAAGGAGTAACCAGTCTAGAAAGGTAAATTGGGTGAATATGATAAGGCTTAAGGGTTGATCATTCTTTTTAACCTCTATCGATACCAATATTCAGAAAAGGCGACAAAACCACAAATGCACGCCCAAATCCATGACCGCGACATTTGTGATTGCTCACTCCTTAACTCGAATAAGCTAAAGAATAAGATTAAGTAATCTTCACCAATAGTAATACACCAACAATGACGCCAAAACCACATATACACATTCGAATCCATGAATGAGACACATGTGATTGGTCACTCCCTCATTCGAGTAAACCAAAGGTTAGGATGAAGAATGATATAGGGTAGGGATTAGGCATGAAAAATATTTATAATTGGTGTAAAATAAAATAACAAAACAGATATATTAAGTCCAACCAATAAACAAAAAATGTTGCTAGCTATTTTCCCGACCACAACCTTGAAAAAGACACAAATCGTAGACTATCTCACGCTTTAACACGAAAACACACGCTTTGTTTGGTAGACACGAATTAGACTCAAAGATGTCATAATCATCCATAAAAAATGTAGTTGACGTTCCCGTCACGACCAACTCTCGATCATCCATAATATAGTACAACAATAGTGGCGATATCTACCACTTGATACAAAAAAAATACATAGTTGGTTTATTTTGCGACCAACTTGAAATAATATACAACAAAACTTTACATCATTGGTTTATAGATCGTACTGACGGATAATCGATCATCTCATAAAAAATAAAATTGGTTAAGTTTAGACGAACGATTATCTCACAACCCTCACTTTTTTTCTCTCTTACATTTTTTGTATTTTTGTATTTTTGTATTTTTTAAACAAACCAAAACGAATATAGGTGTAAAAATTCACCATTTCACGATCATAATAAATCTAGATAATAATTACATAACGCTCATGACTCAGAAATAAAATAATAGTAAAAGTAGTAAACAAAAAAAAGAGACTACTTTCACATTCCCATTGCATTGTGCAATTCCCGATCTAACCAAATATAAAAAAATACGCATACGAACATAGGAAGTACATAATTTTACACAAAAGAAACTAGCAACCAACCAAGGGCTTAATCTATTAGGGTAGGCTAAGGTGTAAAGGTGTAACGAAACGAATTTTAATTATGGAAGAAACGAAAGGAATAGCTTAGAAGGTTTTTCTAGGGGTATCTTACTCTAACAATAAGAGTAAACAATGGGTTTTATATGGGGGTTAACTAACCAGTGTAGTTAGTTAATAACACATAATGTATGTAAATGGAATAGGCTTTTTGGTGTAATCTTAGAAATTTACCAATCTGGATAGGTTACTCAAATTATAAAAATAATACTTATTATCGTGGTCTCGAATAGTATACCAAGCCAAGTTCTAAAGTTTACTACAATCACCGGCACGCTCATATTTTTGTGAAATTTTAGGTAAAATGGGGGAAACGAAATAGGCTTAATCCTCACAATATGGAAATAAGAGTTATGTGTGCGGGTCATGCAAATAATAATCTACAAAAACATGCTAATTTTTTTAATTTGAGCATAATTAGGCATATTCTTGTAAAAATAAGGACAAGTAGCGTTCTAATTATCCTCTCCCACTTAAGATATACAACGCCCACGTTGTATAAATATAAATATAAATACATAAAATATAAAGAATTACAACGAAAAACTCCCTTGGGATTTGCTCGGTATGATCCTCCATGATGATTATATGAGCAACTTTTTATGTTGTGCATCAAAAAGCGTCTAAATACTAACCTGACCACAACACATAGAATACTAGAATATATTCATACCACCACCTTCATCAATCATGTTCAGTACTTCTCTGTTTTAAGATAATAAAAATCACAGCAATGGCATCTCCTAATAAACGTTGGTTAGAAAAAGAAAATAAAAACGATAATCTGTACAGAAGGCTGGATATGACGTATCTATTGAGTAGGATACATTGTATTAAATCCTGTAAGAAAAATAAACCAAATAC
The DNA here is from genome assembly GCA_026074375.1 of Tanacetum coccineum. Taxonomy (NCBI): domain Eukaryota; kingdom Viridiplantae; phylum Streptophyta; class Magnoliopsida; order Asterales; family Asteraceae; genus Tanacetum; species Tanacetum coccineum. The sequence continues at coordinate 5,857 of BQNB010116880.1, forward strand.
GGGTCAGAGGTCAAATACGCTGTATTTAAAAATCTGAATACGCCATATTGACAAGTCTGACAATAAAGTTCAAAGTACTGGAAAATAAAAAAATAACGTCCAGGTTATTCAATACGCCGTATCCATGGGGTTGGATACGCTGTATAAAAATACTGGGAAGACAGACTCTATATGAAAATTGAAATTACATTCTGGGTTGTCTCTCGGCAAGCACTTTTGTTTACATAAAAGTCTTTAAGTTCGACTTCTTTCAGCTTCAGTCCATCTCGTGCATGCTCACATGTCCACGTATGAGCCACTCAAACATCTTCTCGTCCTTTACGTATTCGGGTCCCAAATTCAAGATTCCTTTATAGAAACCTTTTAGCTTTTGATAGGGGTGCGAATTTCCTTCCAATATGTTATGTGCATTTACCTTAAGTAACGATTGAATCTTGTTACATTGCTCATTAGAGAGATGTTTAAACCTTAGACGTGACCGAGCCATTTGATAAGTGATATTGTCATTACCATTATGAATGCTAATAAATCAATCAAACCGTCTTGCTTCAACACACACATCCCTACAAAATGGTTTCCTAGAAATAACATCAACCTTATCTTGATCTCGGTAAGCATCCATATTTTCCATAACTGTAAAATCTATGAGAATCGAAAAGTTTCCAACAAAGATAGGCACATTTATAAAAGTTCCAACAACATTTTTCCCTTTATACATAATTTTTTCTTTCATTATAGAATTATAAAAACTTTTGGACATAACGTTGTTTGATAAGACCGGGAAAAAGTCAGTATTCACATGTTCATAACCTATCATGCAAGAAAACTGCAAATTATAAGCACAATTAATGTGGATCTTCCTATCGTAGTCGCAAAAACTAGGCTATTAATATATTTCTCAACTATCTCATTATTATACCTAATTTTGATTATATAAACCATGGGTTCATCAACAATTTCTCCTTCCTCAATCGTGGGACCTAAGTACTCATTCTCATGATTTCTAAGCTCTAATGGTTCATTTAATTAAAGAAAATCTTCAAATTTGTAGTCTTGTGATCTATTTAAAATCAATGCTTCGCCCATTAGCCTAGCCTCTAAATCAAGTTCCCATTCGCTATCTTAATCCTAACACGTAAACTTTCTTAATTATGTTACTAGTAGAACCATCACTCTTAAATACTATTTTGTCATTCCCAATTCTTATAGTAATTTTTCTTTTAAATACACCAATTTTAGCATGAGCATTAGACAAAAATGGTCTTCTAAGGATCAATGGAATCTTGATGTCCTAGGGCATATCTAAAACAATGAAGTCTACGGGAAAGAAAAATTTGTTAATTCCTAACACATTTTCTGCTATACCCTCAGGATGTTTTATATTTTTATCAGCCAATTCTATGATTAATTTCGGTAGGAGCTAATTTACCTAAATCTAGTTTGGTAAAGGTTAAATAAGGCATAACACTAACGCTAGCTCCTAAGTCAGCTAAGGCTTTATCAAAACACATATCATTAATTTTGCAAGGTAAAGTAAAACTCCTTGGGTCTTTTTCTTTTGGAGGTAGATCATCTTTAAGAATTGTCGATCCATGTTCATGTATTTATGCTTTGATCTCCTCTTCTATTCATGCCTTTTCCTTTAGTAATCTCCTTTAGCTTTCAGCAGATTCTGCCGAATTGACTTGCAGCTTCTTTAGTCCATTCAACACTTCCTTCTCATCATAACCATATTCTTTTAAACGACCAGGAAAAAACACTTGCTTGGCTAAGCTTGATTAACTGCATCTTATCATCCTTTTATTTGCTTGATACGGCGTATCAGATAGGTCCAATACTGTGTATCAAAGATGTATCAGCTTCTTCAGTAGTTGAGATTGATTTGACATGATCTCTTAGGTTTGTTTCAGTTAAACTTGGAAGACTTCTTAATCCCCTTTCTTAAAGTACCTTGCTCATTTTCCCAATTTGAATATCTAATGCTTTAATTGAGGCTCCTTGGTTTCTGATTGCATCATCCGTTGAGGCTCGAATTTCCTTAATCAAAAAAGAGTTTTCATCATGTCTTTTTGTTGATTCTGCCATGAATTTGCTTAATGATTCTTCCATCGTTTGTCTTCTTTCTTGATATGATGGATTTACATTGTCTCTTTAGTAGAATCCTGGAGAAGTGGCTCTATATCTTCCATCATTTGGGAATGGTACCCCAAACTGAGTGTAGTATGATTCTTCAAGTGTCTTTCCTTCCTCCTTCAGTGGACAATCTTTAGACTAATGAGGTCCACTGCATAATTCACACCCTACTTAAGCAGGATACACTCTTTCATTTACTTTCTTAATTTCCCTGCCAAGATTGTTTAGTTGAGCTTGAATAGTAGCTAATCCATCAGAAGTATTACTATTATTTCTAGTAGATGTCCCATTATGCCATTTTTGAGAATAATTGGCCATTTCTTGGATGGCATTCTTAGCATCATATGCCTTCATTATAGGGACACCTCCTTTAGAATCAAGAATCTATCTGGTGGGTACATTTAATCCTTTGTAAAACAAAATCACCTCCTACATATTGGTTAAGTAATGTTGAGGACATCTCAATAAAAGTTCCTTAAATCGTTCACATGCTTGATAAAGAGACTCATCCGGCTCTTGTTGAAAGTTATTTATTTCCTCCATCCTTTTAGCAATACGAGAAGGTGGGCAGTATTTGCTTAAAAAATTTCCTTTAAGAATTTCCCTGGTAGTAATCGAACCAGCAGGTTTGTTCCTTAATCATCTACTTGCAGCTCCAGTAAGTGAGATAGAGAAAACACGAAGCATAAGTTGATCTTGAGTCACATCTGGTGTAGTAAATAAGTTAACTATCTCAAGAACTCTTTCAATGTGCTCATTTGCATCCTCTTTTTCTGATCCACTGAAAGTGTTATCACGCAACTCCTTAAGAAATTGACCTTTCAGTTCATATTTAGCATCTTTATTAAATTTCGGCCTAGCAATCCACGAGCCATAATCCTTTCGGGTCTTTGTCATGTACTCCTCCATAGTTGGTTCGGTCATATATTTAGTGATTTCTTCTTCAACCTGCTCTTCATAATTAGAAAATAACTCGAATTTTGGTGAACTCGAATGATCAAAACTAGTGGTCTTGAGAACCTTTCTTAATGAATGTAACGCTTGCTCAGGTTCGTCGTAAGGTTCAACGAGCTCTTTGTTTGAACTCCTGGTCATGCACTACTAGAAAATAAGGGTTAAAATATTAGTAGGATAGGTTTAGAAGAAAGAAAATACAGAAAACTAAACACGAAAACAGAATACAAAAAATTAAATCAGCTGATATCTCAGACAATCAATATGCCTTATCCAGTGAATTGAATACGCCGTATAGATGATTGATGTCAAATACGTAGTATAGGTTTTGAAAGTGGATATGTCGTATCCAAATGGATGAATACAGCATATTAGGTATTCAATCAGAAGAAAAACAACAGGTTAAAATGATGAAGTGTCATTTTATACACTTTTCGGGGTCGTTTACCCCCTAAATAGTGCATTTATGCCCAAAATAGGTACTTTTTTTTGGTAAAGGGTTACCCCGGTAAATTTGTATTAATCAAAATAGGTATTAATCGTTCCTTTTTAGGTATTTCTCATTTGGAAGGCATTTGGAAGAATTACACGTGACTTGGGCTTATTTGGAGAAGAAACGGACAAGACTACGGACCTACACCAACAATGATTAAGAATTTCTCTACAGTGGCTGGTGACGACGTCACAGATATAACGTGACATCGTCACCATGAAGATTGACACAGCATCACATGATTCCACGATGGCGTCAGAGCATACGACCCAACCTATTATCTAGAATATTCTCTTTCATGATGGCGTCACGATTAAAACGCGACTCCGTCATAGCGTTTTTCCTATATATAAACCCGAATTTATGGTTTTGAGTGTGTCACTTTAGAATAAAAAGAGGGTATGAACCCTAGTTTGATTAGCAGCTATAGGAGATGATTTTAGGGCCTAAAAACCCTATTGTACCTCTTCCAATTCATGTTTTAATCAAGTAAGGTTTACTTAATCATTCAATATGTCTATGTGTTATTTGATTTATTGTTCTTGCTTTATCTTTAACATGCTTAGCTAAACCTCCTATTGTGTTTATTTATGATTGTATGAAACCTAGAATGTAGATCTTAGTGATGTTGCTTCTTGTGATGGATGTGCACGTTAGGTCTTTAGTGGTGTTGCTTCTTCTGTGATGGCTGTGCAACGTTAGGTCTTAGAAAACAGCTTTTGTTTTGCAACGTTTGTTGATTGTCTAGGGAAACTGTTGCTTGTGTAGAAAGGATACCATCGGGTAATAGTCTTCATATTACCTTGCCCCCTAAATATGGTTGATCCACTCTAATATATTTCATATTGCATTAGTGTACTTCCTAGGGGCGTGTAATAGTCTTTTTACTACCTTGCATGTTGCGTTGCTCTAAGCGGCCACATATAAGTAGACGGCTGGTTCGTGTAATTATCCGTTTCATACTTTAGGAAATAGTTACAAAGATCATCACACAGTGTGACAAGCAACAACACTTGGGAGAAGCATACTAGGGTGTTATACATGATTAAATAAACACAGTCTTTATCTTATTATTATCTACAGTAGCTTAGTTAATATTTATTTAAACAGTCTAAACCAACCTCTCTCTTTATTATTATGATTTACTTGTTTCCATAAACATAAAATTTCAAAAATAATTCTTTTCTCTCACACCTTAGAATTAAGTTAGACCGTTTGATCAAGCTTCCCAACCTTATTCTCGATTTAGTATTGTGAACGAATAAAACAACCCCGATGTTTGCCTATACGACTCTTCAACATTTTCGTGACACTGCCTAGGGGTTGTAAAACTTCTTGTATAGAAGTCTTACGACGATTCCGCCACATCATAGGTAGTGGTGCCGGACCGCTGGGGAATTAGTTTAGGATCATAGTTTAGCTTAGTTCTACTTGCTTGAATCCTTTCAAGTAAGATTTAATTCTCGCATATTAGCTTTTTTGTAGTCTATCTTTTCTTCGTGTATCTGTTTCGTAACCCATTCTCGTCAACCACCATAGGAGACGAGAATTTTATCCGTACTCTAGGAGATTACTATAAACTAAGCCACGAGGGCTACAGGAATACCATCGAGCTCCCCGCAGGGAACAACGTGGTACCTCTTCTATCCGACACCATCCGGTTGGTGCAAAACGGATGCTCATTCTACGGACTTCGGTCCAATGATCCAAAGCAACACCTCAAGGATTTCCTTAAACTTATGGACTCACTTGACCTTGACGGTGAAAATAGGGAAAGAACGCGCCTGCATTTATTTTAATTTTCCCTACACGATCAAGCTAGCAATTGGCTTGAACGCCTTCCAGCAGGATCCATCTCCACATAGGAGGATCTTACTACCCAATTCCTTGCTCAATTCTTTCCACCAGGAAGGACCACAAAACTCCGCAATGATATCATGATGTTCCAACAACATCATGGAGAATCTTTATCCGAAGCATAGACTCGTTTCAAGGACTTACTCCAAAAAGTCCCTCATCATGGCATAGACCTTTGGCTCCAAGTCCAAATTTTTTATGACCATGTCAATCCCATCACAAAACGAACCATTGACCAATCGACCGGTGGTAAGCTTCGTGATCTCAACCCCGAAGAATCCTGGGCAATATTAGAGGACCTCCCCCTCTATGACAACGAAAGTTGGAATGACCCAAGGGATTTTGCTAAGCCGGTCAAGGCAATCATATTGCCTTAAGATGTCCCGGGTACATCCAACCGCCATCTAATCGAGCTCGAAAATCAAGTCTAACGCTTGATGGAAGCTCATCTTGCTCCGACACAACCTACCCAAGTAAACAAAACCACTACCCCATGTGAAATCTGCAGTGGTCCTCACGACACTCAGAATTACCGATAAAGCGGGAGGTAAGTGGTATATCTTTAAGCCCGAGCAAAACAATCTTGGAGATACCTATAATCCGTCATGGAAAAGTCACCCGAACCTTAGGTGGAGACAACCTCAAAATTCTCAAAATAATTTTTCAAACTCACCTAATCGGTTCCAACCTAACAGATCAATCCCGAACTATTCCTTCAACAATTGTCCACAAAATTTTAACAATCAACCAAATATAGAAGGACTGGTTTCCGAGTTCATGGCATCTCAAGATGCTAGACTGTCCAAGTTTGAAGCCGATTTCAAATGACAACAAGGTGAGATGACCAACAAAATAGATACTATGTTGAAAGCCATCACCGATCAAATAGCGGGCACATTACCTAGTGATATGGTTAAGAACCCAAAACTGGGGACCTATCCAATTTCGTCTGCTCGTTCTTACCTAATAACGGACCCGCAATGCTCAACACAAATCCATAGTTCAATCAACGCCATCACAATCCACCCCAAGCAGCCCGATGAATCCTAAGTTAATGAGCTGGAAGTCGAGCAAGAAGAAGACAACCCCGGAGACACCAACTCTAACCCACACCCACAACCTGATCCATTAGCTTCTATCGCCACAGAACATGTATGGAAGCTAAATTCGGTGCTTGAATCGCTCGGGTTGGTTCCCCAATCCTCCAATACGAAATTTATCTGCTCTAAGGAGGATGATAGAGAAGTGATGTTCATCGAGATCATACGAGATGATGATGAACCCCAAAATGAGGATCCTAATGAAGGAGAAGGGGCAACGACGAAAGAAACAGTAGTGGAGTACTTCGACACTTTCCCGACTAGGAATGAACTAACCTACTATAGGTACCTAATGAGTGGCCCAATCCCTTCAATATTTCTTAGAAACCCTATCATCACAGAAGGATGCCCCTACAACCTTAAGATCACGTGAAATATTAGACACGTGCATATCGAAAAAGCTTACATCGACCTCAACTCTCCTCTTAATATCATGACCCGAATGATGTACAAATGGATCATGAGAAGAAAGCTTGACCCTAGGAAAGATGCAAATGGAGGAATTAACAAGTTCATAGGAAGGATAAAAGGGATGCATGTTTTCGTAGGAAACTTCACCTATGTCATAGACTTCATGATTGTCGAGGATATTAGTTCAATAATAGACCCTAGGTTGTCACAAGTGGTACTAGGGATACCTTTTATAGCGATATCCAACATGACTCATGACCCACCCGAAGGAGATGTAAGATTCATTAACGGGACCGATGAAGTTGCCTATAAGATGCCCCATAAGATAGAACAATACGATTTACTGTCAAACTTAGAAAAGGAGCATACCAAATCAGTCTATCTTAGGAACGAGGAGGACAAGAGAAGAGGAGTAGAGTATGTAATGAGCAAGATACTAGGATTTTACAAGGAATGCCTAGAACTTGGACCCAAATACCTAACAGGAATGGATGACGAAGGAGAAGTCACGTAAGGACGTGTGACTTCGAGTCTAGCTACAAGATAAAGAAAAATGCTTCTTGGGAGGTAACCCAATTTACTTTCCCGCATATTAGGAGTGTTATGTGTGTTTTATTCTTCATAGTTTGTTTTATTATGTTTGAACTATCTTGTAATCATGCTTTGTTTGTCTTTAACTTCATCTTAATTTCAATCAAAGGTATTTTGCAACCAATAAGTGTAGGGGAATTTATCTGCTTTTGAGCCAAATTCAAACATGATAAATGAATTATTTTGATTAATTCATGTCAGTTTCGAGTCATATGATTGAATTGTTAAATCTCAGGTTTTGTACAGCTATTTATATAGGAATTAACCTATGGAATCAAGTGCAGGAATTTTTTCATCAAAAACAAAAATTTCATTTTCACAGACTGTAGAGACGGCGTCACGATTAACACGCGACGCCGTCACCACGACACCTGTGACGGGGTCACCACAACCCTGACGGCGTCAAACGCCCAGGTTCCGAAAACTTAAAGTTTTTAATTATTATTGAAAATAAAACTTGCACGACATTTAATATATTTATTCTTCCATTATAAACCTGCAAAACCTAATGAATTTAACAATTCTTTCATCCTATCTATCGAGTCGAACCCTAAATTCATATTGTATATTGGTAAATCGCACATTTTATGCTTGGTATAGTTGTCTTTGTCTTTGATTACAGGTTATATTTGATGAGAAGAAGCTTGGAAGTTCTTAGGAAGTTTCATTGGATGATTCTCGGAGGACGATTTAACCAGTTATCGCATGTTTCTTCTCCATTATTGAGTAAACCAGGGGAGTACTAGTTTCTTTTCCTTGTTTTCTTTTCCCTTTATCTGTTTTAACGGGTACTTCTAGAGAACATTGGGGACAATGTTCAACTTAAGTGTAGGGGGAAAATAAGCCTTAGAAACTATTCTTTCATTTGTGTTTTAAACAAAAACATAAAAAAAAATAAACAAATAAAAAAAAAAAAAAAACGTACGTACTTTCTTGAGAACATTTGGGACAATGTTCAACTTAAAAGTGTTAAGGTAAAAAATAAGCCTTAGAAACTATTCTTTCATTTTCTCTTCCCCGGTTTGCTTTTGTCGCCTTAAAAAGTATGGGTGAAGTATATAAAAACATAACATAAAAGGGTGATATTTACCAAAACTTTAAATTTTTTTTAATTATTATTTACACACACACCAAACGCAAAACTGAGTAATTACTAGCGTCCCAATCGATAGAAATTTATATGGACTCACACAAAAACCCTCAAAATTCCACCCCCAAAAATGTGAGGTTCACCCTTAGATCTTTAAGAATTTGGGTACCCATCGTTGGTAACCCAAGATGATTTTATCTTTACCCGATTCGAGTTAAGGTTGATCTGCAGGCGTCATAGACTATTCTTTGTGAAAAAAGCCATGTATGCATTTCCTTGTCGCCTTTTCTAGAATGTCTGGGTTAGTAAAATTCATATGAGTGTACCGGTAGCATATTAAATTCTAGAACTTATTTTTGTGAATGCCTCCCGAGACCGCAAAGTAAGATATTGAGGCTTTGCTAGATAAAGAGGCCTTATAACAATAACCCAAGTTTTAAAACAATGAATAAAGATTATATGAATGGTCATCACAAACGCGGAGGGGGAGGGGAGGGGGGGGAGGAGGCGGGAGGGTGGGAGAGGGGGGGGGCCGACGGTGGTAGGGTAGGGGACAGGGGGTGTGGGTCGGTGTGGGGTTTGAGGGGCGGTGAAGTGTGGGGGGGGGTATTGGAGTTTGTTGTAAGACAGGGATTGTTGGTTTTGGAGAGTAGGGAATGGGGGGTTGCGGTTGTTTGTTTGAATCCACAGTGTAAGTATAACCTATGATAATTTAAAAAAATATAATTTAACATAGAAATATTGATTAAAAAAGAAACACACCTGACGTGAAAAAGTCTCCGACATCTGGATCGGCTAGTTATCTGTACTCTTCATACTACTAAATATCCTTAAAATGAAGGTAGTGAGATTAAGCGCAACTTTCTACCATCCAACACCTATAATAAGTACTACCTTCACACCAGGTGAAAGCAAGGACATATCCGTGACCGAGGTCGCCTAGTATCATGACTACGACTGTCATGTGACACATTAACCCAGCAATCCCACAACAATAACATACTCGTATGTACATGGACACATGGAGGCGTAATTCTACCGATTGTCCTCCTCGTGCTTAGGTTCGACACAAATCACTACCTAGTAACAACCTCCTACTCGAGTCGTCTCGCGGCACGGCTTTTTATACACCAGGTTGACTCGACACATAAGTAAATTCAATCTCTGACGGCGTTAACTTCGATAATGCTATACACTAATATAGCATCGCATAGTGCAACTTTGTACTAACTATCACCAGACACCTCTAGAAAATAGCGAACTAAGGCCAAAATGCATACATGAGTAGCTATTAAAGCAAACGGATCACACATGACACAGCCTAGCAGATCAAAGCCTTGACTCGTAATCGGGTAAAGAAATAACCAATCTCTATACTTTTGCGAGTTACACACACAGTTCCTGATGTATCCCAGATATCCAGACAAGTGATTCTAGAGGGTAGGACACCCACAAGCATTTCTATTCAGGGGATGATGGAATGACATTATCGCCTTAAAAGATAAGCATATTACCACAGCCACCAGACGCCCCAAACAGAAATTTCTTCGTGAAACATTAACACATAACCTCCAGCACAAGTATATTGTGCTCTCCGGTGTATGAGCTAGAAAAATAAAATTAAACTTATTTGATAAATAAGTAACACCCTTTTATATGCTAAAGTTATTTGACTATACTTAGCGCAACCACTTCAGACTCCACGAAAGCCATTTTTTAAGGACAAAGCAAAACGGAAATATATGAAAAATAGTTTCGATGAAGGCTAATTATTCTTAAATTACATGAGATTTATACTTTATATTCGTTTATTACTTTTTTTCATACCTTATCTTTATTATATGTTTTAATATCTTCTAATAAATATATATTCATATTATACTTTATTCACCCCTATCACCTGGATAAGATGATCACCATTGTCATCGCACTCTCATTGGCTCTTAGATACTGTCCCAACCGCAAATCGGGTCGATTAGTTAGATTGTAAATATCGAGCAATGAAAAGATCAAGTGTAAGGGGTACGTATATAAACCCCATGTGAATGTATTATGTTATTAAAGAAAAATAAGAAAAGAAAAAGAAAAGAGTGATGTAAGTTGTTGTAAAATGTAGATCTTCGTTTCGAAGTCTTGGCTTAGCATCCAAACCAAAAGTGTTGTTTAGTGAAGTAAGTTAGCTAACGCTTTGTCCCACCGCCAAATCACCTAAAAGTCACCACCCCAAATTATCCTAGATCCCGTTTTCCCGTTTCCTCCAGCCATTATAGTTTTTGTCCTATTTGACACCTACACCCCCATAAACCCTATTATAAAGACCCTCTTAGATAGTAATGAATAATACTTGCAACCTAGCGTGGAGGTTTGAAACCTTTACCAAGCCAATGGTATATATATATGCTATGACATGAAATGAGTTTGATTGTTCTGTTCCCCCATATGTTAGAATTTCATTATACACCCAGTGAAAGAGAGACAACCGCAAACACTTTTTATTAGGAGAGGTGCTAGTATATACTTTTTGATGTGCTTTTTAATTATTGAGGTCTAAAGTTGTGTTGTAGAATATGTTTTAAAGAGTAGTTAAAATGAACCCCTCAAAAGTAGTTATTGTCTAGGTAGAACAGCCCATTTTCCTTTGAGGACCAGCAAAATCCCAGTGTAGGGTATATTGAAGAGGTAATCATTTTTATAACACTGTATTCTATTTGATTTTTCTCCTGTTATTTTTTCTTTTTCGGGTTTCGTTTAAAACCAAACTCCCCTAACTCCATCATTTATGCCCAAAATAGATACTTAAACTGTTCCTTTTCAGCTATTTCTCATTAGGAACGGCATTTGGGGAAGAATTACATGTGACATGGGCTCAGTTAGAGAAGGGAAACGGACAAGATAACGGACCAACACCAACATAGATCAAAGAAATTCTCATATAAGAGAGCTTAAATGACGGCGTCACAATTATCGACGATACCGCCATCACCACACAAGATCAAGTACGTCGACAACATAATTGCTACTACGGGCGGTCAAAGGCAACACCCTGGCCCATTACAAGAATATTTTAGTCTTTCATAGACGGCGTCACGAATAAACAATGTGACCGGCCGTCACAGCGTTATTTCCTATAAAAACAAAACACGAAATTAGGGGTTTGAGTGTGTAACTTTTAGTGAGAATAAAAAGTAGGTGGTCGAAGACCCATAAGATGCGCTTTTCGGGCAGTTCGACTAGAGACAATTTTTAAGGGCCTAAAAAGCTATTGGTACTCTGTCCCCCAATTCATTTTTTAATGCCAAGTATGTGTTAACTCTTAATCCATTCAATATGATCTGATTTGTTTGAGTTTGAGATTATTGTTCTGGCATTAATTCTTTAAACATGCTTGGCTAAACGTCATATTGTGTTTATATTTATGATTGTATGAAAACCTAGAATATAGATCTTGAGAGGAGATTGCTTCTTGTGATGGATGATGGCAAGTAGGTTAGTGCTTAGAAAACTAGCTTTTGTCTGTATCGCTGGTTGATATTGTTCTAGGAAACGAGATTGTGTAGAAAGGATAACCATCGTGTAAAATTCTTCATAACTACCTTGCCCCTAATATGGTTGATCCACTCTTAATAAATTTCAGCTGTAGACATTAGTGTCGTAGCCTAGGGGGCCGTGTGAATAGTCTTCACTAATACTACCTTGCATTGCTGTTGCTCGCTAACGGCATACTATGTAAGGAAGGAGTGTTGTGAAATCGTTCGATGCTTTAAGAAATAGTTAAACTGATCTAATTCACAATGTGACAAGGCAACAACCACTTAGGAAAAAGCAATCTAGGGAAGTAATATACAAGAATGATAATAAACAACTAACACACCGTCATGCATTTTTAACTTATTGTTTAACACCCCATAGCTTATTAAAATAGTTATCAGAAAAACAGGCTTAAAACCACAAACCCTCCTCCAATTATATGAAATACTTGCTTTCCCCCAGAAACAATGTAAAAATACAAAAATAATCCTTCTCCCTCTCTTCCTCACGCGTCCAACCGTAGAAATTCAGTTAAGACCGCGAAGATACAAGAGGAACCTTCCCGAAGCGAACCTAATTCCTTTGTTGCTTTGAGTGAACGGATAAACATTGAAACACCCGGGAGTCGTTGCGCTGTTATACTACACTAACAACGATAATTGCGCACTGCCAAGGGAGGAAGTAAAAACTTCTGCGTGAAGGAAGACCTGACGACGACTAGCCACATCGAAAAAACAATGCGAGAGAAAATAAACACAAATACACAAATATGCGAAATAATACAAATGCGGAATAACACACTAAAACACAAAACAACTAAAACACATATTTACAAACTAATATACAGAATAATTAACTAATAAAAACTAAACTGAAAACTAAATTTAATCTAAAATACTAATAAATAAGTATCAAACAATTTCACTCCGTGGCAGCGGGCTCCAACGAAACTCGAGAAGATGCTTGTCTTGGGAAATAGGTATATTATTTGCCAAGTATAAGACAATTTAAATTTTGTCAACTTTATCTATTAACGTAACCACTAACGGTAGTGTACCCTATCAAAATTACAGTTTGTTGGTAAAGTAGGGGTGTCAATCACATAAGAGAGGACTTAATACTGTTTAAAGTCTTTCAAGTATTTATTGTTATCTATGTTAGTTCTAATTGAATTCTACTTTAAACGCTATAAACTAACACAAAAGGGGTGTTTCAGCCTGAGAGACTGGCGTGAGTTTTGGTTTAATCTAAACTAAAGAAGAAAATTAACACACATAAGCAGACAAACAAACGATAAAGAAGCGGTCAAACACTAATGTTAGGAAAGCGTATTAGCCAGCTTAATCTAATAAAATGTATGAATTGTTTATGAGTGCAATGATTGAATTACTTCGTTGGTGTTATATCATTCCTAAGCTTAGGTGGGTCTTCTCTCTAAACTCTAGGTTTGTTTTTTCAGTCAATCCTGTCACAATTAACCAAACTCGCATAAAGTGTCCACCGTTGATTATAATCTATCTAGGAGACAACATCGGTAAATATCAAAACCTATCTCATCGAGGCTTTACCCACTTATGTCCAATTGTTATCTATATGCTGGTAGTTCATGATCCGAACTACTATCCTAGGAAACAGAATGTTATTTGTAATCCTAAGTCACCACTTAGTCTAACCAATGCAGCAATAGGGGCATAAATTTGTAGTCTTATTAATCCAGAGTCATATAGATAAGCTGTATGTAGTTCTATCCGAGACTTTAGCCTAGCCATGCAATCTAGATCCAGTTGAATGATAGATTAAACACATAATCGAAACATAAACATATATGAAGTGATAAACATAATCAACATGCAACGAATATGTTAACAATCGATATAACGCTGTCAACTGCGAAAGCAGAATATGTGTCTCTATCCGCTTGTTGTGCCCAAGTTCTTTGGATGCAGACACAATTAATGGGTCTCTATCCGCTTGTCAACTGCGGAAGCAGAATATGTGTCTCTATCCGCTTGTCAAATGCGGAAGCATAATATGTGTCTCTATCCGAATATGTGTCTTAGTCCGCTACTATTTCATCAAGGAACACGTTGAAAAGAGTACGATTGAACTATATTTTGTCAAGACAAATTACCAATTGGCTAGAATTTTCACCAAAGCCCTTCCAGTGGATAGGTTTTTATTATATGGTCTGTCGCCTTGGTGTGCGCAGTTTGTCTCTACAGGAGCTAGAACGTCTTGCAAAATCACAATAATTCTTTGTATATATTTATCAGAAAAGCAAATTACAAAATTATAAAACCTATAAAACATAATACAAAATTGAAAATTTTCAAAAATACCAAAAAAATATATCTTCTCCGACATGTCTCTAGAAAATTGATAATATTTACGTCTTTAGAAATGTCGTTTAATAATGACACGAAAATGTATATAAAGTTCAAGCAAGAGTTTCTCAAATGTTTTAAAACATGTCTTCTCTAAATTTTCTATGACTTTTGATTATCTCTGATCAGAACTCAGTTTTAAAAAAAATGAACGCTTCAGTGCGCTTTATCTTTAAAAGAAGAGAAATCTTCTTGTTTTCGAGCATTCTTATCAAAAAAATTTCAAAAGTTTGCTCAAAACATACGACTTCTAAGTAAATGTCAGCTTAGAACTCATTTTTTCAAAGAAAGGAAAATGTTCACTTATGTACATTATTCCTCAACAACGGGAAGTTCATATCTTCTCAGTCTTGAGCAAAGTCAAATAAACATTTAAAGTTTTGAATGCTCAAGAGAAGTTCTAAGGAAATGATATTTCATCAGACAATTCAAAATCATTTTCTTGATTGAGCATAATTTTTCAAGATATTTTCAAAACATATATTTAAAATCTTAAAATCCCGCTCCAAGTTTTCACTCTAATATGTTTTTAAGGGGGAGCATAAATCTTAAAAATTACCTACAAGTGGTTCATTCGGTATGCTAAATTATTTTCCCATGCTCGTTCATTCTACAAATGGATCAACGTACATTAACTTGTATTTTAATTCACTTGGTAAATCAAAAATTACAAACAAATATGCAATTTTTGAGGGGGAGAATATTGATTAAAATGTGATCAATAAGGCTTAATTCGTATAAGATCTTTTGAATATAAGTGCATTCTCGACCTCGCATGTGCAAAACTCTTTTATAATATGATGCATATGTGTAGGGGGAGCTTTTTGGTGACACTGAAAACTTTCAATGTGTAACAAATCATTTCTCAAACACGTCGACT
>BQNB010116881.1:8204-21277 GCA_026074375.1 Tanacetum coccineum
CAGTTCTCGCACTAAGAATAGTTCTGAAAAGGAAGAGTTCATCACATGTGTGAATGTATATATATATATATATATATATATATAATGATTTGGTTGATACGATGTACGCATCGTTGATTATACTTTTTGGTATAGTAATCGGGCGACATAAATTATAGGTCATGATCGTGTTCATTGATTTTATGTGGATTGTTTCGATTACTTGATCTTCGGCTTTTGATCAAGGTGAGTTCATAGCCTCGCTTTTAAGTGTTTTAAATGTTTTTAAACCCGCGAAGAGGATACTTGCTTATTTTGTGAAAATATGAACGCAATATGTTTTGATACTAAATATGATTCCATTCACTATTGAGTATATGTCTTTTACTGTGTAGCCGTTAGTTGCCTTGTTGATGGTGAACGCTAATGCATTAAATAGATCTATTGGGTTTGACAACCCTGTCCGGGGTATGAATCCGACGGTGAGCACCCTGTAACGGACATTTTGTGGTTAGGGGAAGTGGCATACTTCCCGGTCATGATTTTGTCCTAAGGGATGAATGTGTTAAGCTTTAGTACACGGGCTCTTTAGTTGGAAATCATAAAGTTATAACTTGCTTACTCTCAAAGCAACGTTATTGATATTTTGTGGAACCAAAATATGCGTTCTATGTGTGTTAATTGTAAACTCTATGAATGCACTCAAAGTTTTGTTGACGTTTTAAGCATGTATCTTAGGTTATTGTTGTTGATGGCTAGATGGGACGGAACGCGGATATCAAGGACGGTGTCTCGGTGAAATAGAGTCATTAATTAAACAAGTGTTTTTTAGAAATCAAGTCGTGTTGTGACTTTTAGAAATAATTTCTATAATGGTATTGGGACCTATGTAACTCTGATCTTTCTAATAAATGAAATTGTGTTTTATAAACGTATCATTTAACGTTTACAGGGACTCGTGTGCATGTATTATGAAGTAGCACCCCAATCGTTGTATTCCGCTGCGTATCGCATTTTGGGGGTGTTACACCAACAAACGATTTTGAGGATCTTGGGAAACTTCACCCTAAAGCAGACATTGGAATCTTCATTGGTTATTCACCGTCCAAAAAGGTGTACCGGATCTACAACGAAAGGACTAAACGGATAATGAAACAATGAACGTACAATTTGCTGAACTTACTCATATGGCTTCCGAACAACACGGTTCAGGACCCGAACTTCAAGGGTTGACTTCTAGACACATGAGTTTAGGACTCGTGCTAAACCAGGTTGCTTCAACATCAGTTAAACCTCCTACAAAGAATGATTGGGATGTATTGTTTCAACTAATGTTCGATGAATACTTCAAACCTCCAAGTGCTGTATCTACCCCTAATTCCGCTGCAACTCTACTTCCACCAGATATAGCCAGAGCTCCTTCTTCTAATACCATTGATAAAGATGCTCCCTCTCTAAGTATTTCACCAAACAATAAAACAACCTCTCCTCCAATCAACTTTACAAATGTTGAACAACCACATAATGAAGAAGTTGCAGAGTTTGATAGTGACACATATACAAATCCATTTGCTCCTCTAGTTAACATCTCAGCTGAATCATCTTCAAGGATTGTAGACACTTCAAACATGCACACCTTCCAAGAACCTCATGTCAACACCAAAAGATAGGCAAAGGATCATCCGTTAGTGAGAATAATCGGCAATTCATCCAAACCTGTTTTGACTAGACGTCAACTTGCTACCCATGCCTTATGGTGCTATTTTAATGCTTTCTTAGTCAAAGAAGAGCTGATGAATTATAAAGAAGCCATGATCGAATCTAGCTAGATTGAAGCTATACAAGAGGAGATTCATAAGTTTGAGTGGCTTCAAGTATGAGAATTAGTACCAAAACCAGACAAAGTTATGATCATCAGCCTAAAGTGGATCTTCAAAGTAAAACTTAATGAATATGGCGGGGTGCTAAAAAACAAGGCTCGATTAGTTGCTAAAGGTTATCGTCAATATGAGGAGATAGATTTAAAAAAGTCATTTGCACCAGTTGCGCATATTGAAGCCATTCACATCTTTATCGCCTATGCTGCTCACATGAACATGACAGTATTCCAAATGGACGTAAAGACCGCTTTTCTTAATGGTATTCTCAAAGAAGAAGTATACGTAAGTCAACCTGAAGGATTCATTGATCAAGAGCATTTGACACATGTTTTCAGACTAAAGAAGGCATTATATGGACTTAAACAAGTGCCATGGGCTTGGTACGATATGCTATCCAAGTTCTTGCTATCTCAACACTTCGTCAAACGTGTAGTTGATCCAACTTTGTTCACACGAAAGGAAGGAGAGCGCATAATATTGGTACAAATCTATGTCGTTGCCTCCACAAATCCTAGTTTTTGTGATAAATTTGCAGATCAAATGAGCAAACGTTTTAACATGTCGATGATGGGAAAAATGTCGTTTTTCTTAGGATTACAAATTTCTCAAAGTCCTAGAGGCATTTTCATAAATCAATCTAAATATGCTCTTGAGATGCTTAAAAAATATGGTTTAGACCAATGTGAACCTGTTGACATTCCTATGGTGGATAGGTTAAAACTGGATGAGGATCTAAACAAGACTCTAGTTGACCTAACTCGATATCAAGGTATGGTCGGCTCCCTAATGTCGTTTTCATGTATGCTCGGTACCAGGCAAAGCCTATCGAAAAGCACTTAACTGCGGTTAAACGGGTCTTTCGGTACCTCAACGGAACCATTAATATGGGTCTGTGGTATCCGAAGGACACTGGATTTGATCTAACGGCTTTTGCAGATGCTGACCATGCAGGTTGCCAAGATTCAAGGAAAAGTACATCGGCATCTGCATAATTTTTGGGTGAAAATCTAGTAAGTTGGTCGTTTAAGAAGCTAAAGTGTACTACAATATCGACAACTGAAGCTGAATATATCTCCCTGTTCGGTTGCTGTGCACGGATCCTATGGATGCGGTCTCATTTAACTGACTACATATTTGATTACAATAAAATTCCTTTGTACTGCAACTCCCAGAGTGCCATTGCCTTATCTTGTAACATAGTGCAACACTCCAGGACGAAACACATTACTGTCAGATACCATTTTATCAAGGAACAAGTTGAAAATAGGATTGTTGAACTCTACTTTATCAAGACTGCTTATCAGCTGTCAAATATATTCACTAAAGCACTCGCAAGAGAACGCTTTGAATTTCTGGTCAAACGCCTAGGTATGCAGAGCATTACGCTTGAAAAGCTAAAACTTCTTGCAGAGTCAGAGGAAGACGAAGAGTAACTCGGTTTACTACTTCTTGTATCACATGTACTATACGTAGAATAGTTTATAAAAACAAAAACAACAAAAAGATTTTATTTTTTTCAAATATTCTTTTTCAAAAACAAAATACGAAGATATAAAATCAGAAAATTTCAAAAACCAAAAAGAATTTTCTCGACATGTCTTTCAGAATCGATAATATCTACGACCTTAGAAATGTCATTTAATAATGACACAGGATTGTAGATAAAGTTTGACTGAAAGTTTAAAACATTTTAAAACATGTATTCTCGAATTTTCTTATGGTTTGTTATTAAATATCGGATAACAACCCAGACCCTCTAGAAAAGGAAATTGTACACTTCAGTACAATTATCCTTAACAACGAAAAGAGAAGTCTTTCAGGTCTTGAGTTTAAAGATTTAAAACATTCCAAGTTTTGAAACTCAAGAAAATGGCTTGTGTATATTTTGCTACACAACCCGCACTTTCTAAAAGGAAAATGTACATTAAAAAGTGCATTTTGTCCTTAAAATGAAATAAATTATATTTCTCATGCAATTTTTCTCAAAAAATGTTTATCAAACATGCTCGAGTTTAACAAAATTTTCAAATGCTGGAAATAAATCTGAATCATTTTTGTCATTTAATGGAAAAAGATTTTCAAAAAATTTCGAACGCTCGAACAAACCCAAGAAATCTTTAAATAGACTACGGTCTTTGTTCGATGGGGAGAACGAGCTTTAACATGAGAATTTCCAAAAATGATAAAAAAAATTAATTAAATTAATTTCATCATCAATAAAAACAAATAAGGGAATTCAAACACTCAAACCAATTCTACAGCTCTTTAAATAGAAAACGAGTATTTGTTTGAGGGGGAGGATGTGTTTTCAAGGAAAATAAATTTTTTCATGGAAAATACTTTTTTTCAAAAAGTGTTGTGAATTTTTTCTGGGAAAAGTGATTAAATCACTTAACGGGTCATCATTTGAGGGGAGTTAACGAGATTAACTTCGGGACTAGCTTTGCAATGTAGGTCTAAATATTAAGGGTAATTAGTGTAACTTAAAAAAGTTTACCATCTTTAGGACCTAAAATGCTAATTAGTTTTGTAATTAAGGTGTTAGGGGTAAAACAAAAACTTTAGGCTTAGTTTAATAGAGGTTTTAAACTCTAGGGACTTAAGTCGCCAAAACCAAAACCCCTCCCCATATAACCCCCCCAACCGACCCACTTCTCCCTCATTTCTCACACTTCACAAAATTCTTTTCTCCTCCCTTTTTTCTTTCTCTTGGATCGGCTAACACACAAAGACAAACAAGAAACCAATTTTAGATCAAAGGTAAAACACGAAAGTCGTTAATAATCATCTTCTTATCTCAATTGCAAAAGGAATTATTTCATCTCTTCACATATCTTGAAAAATCAATATTTTTGATTTAGGGTTCATAAAAATGAAAGTGTCTAGATGTTAAATTATCTTGAGGGCTTTTGTAGATTATGATGTTAGTAGACTAGTGTTAACTCGAATTTAAGTGTATCATTAATTTAGTTGATCAAAATTTGGTTGTTTGTGGCGTGTTCTTCAACCGAACCACCTAAGGGTGTGTTTGTTTTGATTGTTTGAATGATTATTGTTGGTATGTTAGCTTAAAACATTAATCTAGCTCATTGGAAACAAAAAGGTTTAATCTTTAAACCTTAACCACAAAAGGGTTAGTGATTTTTGAAGGTGCACTCAAAGTATTTGATGAAATGTTTGTGAAAGACTTTGGTGGAATAAGTGTTTGGAATTCAAGACTAGAGGACATTATAATCACAAAGACTTGAAGCCCAAAACTCGACCTACATGAGCCAGTCTCCACCGATGCTCATGGGTCGATTGTAGCAAGACCACCGAACCACCTTGGTCGGTGACCATGGTTTCACCGATCCATGTGGTCGGTCGGTTACCATGGTTCCACCGAGCCACCAAGGTCAGCTACCATGTGGCCACCAAACCACCATGGTCGGTTGGTTCCTACTCACCGAACCACCGAGACAACTTGGCCGATTAAGCGCACCAGATCCTTAACGGGCCGGTTAAAAGGCTACCTCCATTTTGGGCCAGCTTAGCCCACCGAACCTTTAAGGATAAGTTGAGGCCCACCAATCCAAATGGGCCGGTTAAAGCCTAATAGATTTCGGCTCGATGTTCAAGTCCATCGAACCACATAGTTGTCCTTGTTTAAAGGCCCATCGGACCTTGACCCGAGTTTGACTTTTTGTTTGACCCGCGTCTTAGGTTAACCAAACAATAACTTTGTCACAACATTTAATTATATAACACTAAAGTTTCAAATGTTAAATATCAAAAAACAGGAGGTTGTTAAATAATTCAAAAAGTTCAAAAATTAAAATGTATAAAATTTTAATTATTTTTCATAAAGTGTTAAAGTTTTTTTTTTAATCACAAAAATGAACAGAATTATTTAAAATGAGTTTAACACGTATAATTCTGTAAACTTTATATGATTTTCACATATCTCGTAAACTTAATCTCATGAACCTCGAACTTAGATGATTAGATCGTTGACTTTGTTTGACCAAGTCTATGGATTTTTGACCGTTGACTATGACTTTGTCGTTGACCATTGACCATTGACTAAGTTTGACTTTCTTAATCAGGTGCTTTATAAGTTCTTTTGATATGATCGTATGTGATTGAATACATGTTCTATTTGTTATCTGTGAAATGTCAAACATAGTTTATCAAGTACTTCTATATCGAAAGACGCGCCAGCGATCTATGTTGCATCCGGTATAGGGTATTCTGTTTGTGAGTATTCGAAAATCATCGTTAGCGGCTTAGAGACCATCCGTTTTAGATATAAGAGTATTTTGAAATAAACTATATTTCTTATTTATTATGTTATAATTGGGTATATCTCTTGTAACTTTCACCACGGTGCACTAGGGTATTGTTTATAATACTCATGCTTAATCTTCGGATTTAGCCCACTAGTGAAGTGGATTACTATACTAGTACTTGTACTACGTGTGGTATTCGCGAGGCACTTAATCTCATACAAGATACTTTTCCAAAAATAATAGAAATGATGTGTGCAGATTTTATAAAGTTTATGGCTACATATTTTTCACATCATTATCTATTGATCTTCAATAACACAAAGCCTTTGCAAAATGAATTTTCAAGACAAAAAAGTCTTTTTAGTCTACTTTGAAATAACTTGACCAAGAGTTGCTGATAAATCAGGATGGCTATTAGGGCTAGTTGTCACCTAAAGGCTGATAATGTATCCGTTTGGCAAATCAGTGTATCTTCGGGGCTCAAGGTCACTTTACAAAAAGGAAAACTCATTCTCATGTGAATCAATCGTTTTCTGAAAAGTTTTTTTCCATTCAAATGATGCTATTTCTCTAAAGACTGGTTAAGATGAACACTGTTGTGCATGAGAAAATTAAAAAATTCTTGTTCATTCTTCCATCTTTTATCTTGTAGAAATAGTATCCCAGAACTTAATTTTAAAGTGAGGATAACTAAAAACAGAACGAGAGATAAAAATCGTATGTGAAAAGAAAAGAGCATACATCTTATGTCAGCAAAAGCACGAATAAAGGCACATGAGAAAGAAAATAACATAAGTATGGACAAAAAGAAATGTCCGTCCATACAAAACAGATAGAGAGAATAAAAACAGAAAATGAAATAAATGTGCTTAAGTTTATGTTCATGTGAAACTAATCAAAGTTTGAATCTTATTCTCAGAATCCAACATGTCAAGAGCAAATCCTCAAGCAACAATTGTCTCTGAAGAATAGCTGGTTCCACATGCTAACAGAATTGTCATCAAGAAGAACAACCAGCGAGTCGCTTCAGATTCAGACATTAAAGATACAATGCTGAGATTTGTTGTTGGAATTCTATGACACCACAAGCTGTACAAGCCGGTCTCCTTAATTGCTAGAGTACCTGTCATATATCTACAGCAGTTCTGGACAACCATCAATTACAACCCAAATAATAACTCATTCACATTCCAATTAGATACTTAAACTTTCACTCTCAATGTTGGACTACTACGTACTATTTGACAGATGCCTTCACCTAACACCAAAACACCATATATCAAACCTCCCACAGAAAACCAAATTTTGGGATTCATCAAGACACTTGTTTATGATGAAGATCCTAAGGCAAAAATGACTTCTGTCTCAACATTTGTTGCTATAAGACTTCATCAACCATGGAGAGCAATTCTGAGTGTTCTCAACAAGATTCATATAGGAAAAGATTCAACTGGGACACAGCTAGACTTCCAATACTTCAGATACTTTGGGGAATTGTTCACTCTGCCAACTTGGATTTCACATCATTAATTTAGAACAAATTTGAATGGCAAACAGTTGACAAATCTACCAAACCAACCAAGATGTCTAAGCTGTTATACACCTGCTTCACTAAGCTTATCATTGACTACTTTCTATAATGCAATAAGAATATTCCTCGCAGATCAAACTCTTAAATGCATAGTGAAGGTGATGACTCACCTCTTACCAAACTGTCAAACACTATAAAAGGTACCTATATGTTTGGAATGGAGATACCCGATACAATGATCAACAATGCATTCAAGCAGTCAACAGGATACAAATACTATAAGGCTAGGAAAGCAAAAAGTAAGAAAGCAAAAGCTGATGAGGAACCAGAAGAGCAAAATGTGTCTCTTGTCAAAAGTGGAAAAGGAAAAGGGTATATGCGTTCAGGTGATAATGAAGCAAATGTTCCCAAGATGTTCAAAAAAGATGTTATGCCAAGGAAAACAAGATCTCTCACTGTCGCTGAAGAAACATTTGCAGTTGAACTTGCAAAATCCATTAGTATTAAATAACAACGCACTTAACAACGTCAAAGGATTCAATTGACAATTGACATACAAATTAACAATGATGTAGCAGATACGTATGTTAAGTGGGGACAGAAACTTAAAGGTCCCGCAATTGATAATCCAATAGTTCAGTAATTATTAGACTTATAGAAAGGATCAAAAGCTAGCAGACTTGAGAGCTTGAAGCAAAAGAAGCAAGCTGTTGCAGGCGAATGATCAAGTGCTACTCACATTAAATTCTTGATGTTCAGATACATCAGAGGAAAGTGCTAATGAAACTAATGATGCTGACGATTTGGATACGGATTTAACTGATGATGAACACAAAGGAGATTATGATACAGTAAGGTACGGGGTGTTGAAGTACAACAAGTCCACTGAAATACCTAAGTCTACCTACTTCAGTCTAACGATTACTAGTTCCTCTTTGGACTTCATTCAGAATTTGCTTGATGAAACACCTGTAAATTAATTGAATGATTTAATGAGTAATCCAGTTTATACTTATGCTCATACAACCTCAGTGGTGCATAACCCAGAGGGAAATCCTGAGGTAAGAGCTTTCTATCAGGTGCATCTGAAGTACCTTTTGGTACACATGTAGATGTTCAAGCAACTAACCTTGTATTGCAAGAAATGTTTTCGGACGATGCTGCTCATCATATTTCATCTCCTCCAGCAAATATAACACGTAAACTTCCTACAAATCCCCAACTAAACACACTACAAGCCAAAGCAAAGACGCTGATGCAAAAGGCAAAGAAAAATATGAGGAAGATCAACTTCAAGAAGGCAGACACACAAAATTTCATAGAATATGATCAGAAGCTGGAAAATCTTACAAATATCAATGTTTCTGAAGCATTTGAAAAGGCTGTCCAAGCAAGAGTTCTGATAGATTTAAAGAAGCTTCTACCTACTCATATCCCAAAAGCCATTGCAAACTATGTTAGGCCTCGTCTTAACACATCTGTGCTCGAAGTTATGAAAAATAACCAAATTAATCTATTCACCAAACCATTAACCAACACTGATGATCTTTTAAAACTGGATTTAAAGATAAAGCTGCTGCACAGAATTCAAGATACTAAGTCAAATGTAACTCATCCTACTCATCAGAAGCTTTATGAAAATCTACATGAATCCATATTTTTAGATCACGATGCACTTAATACTCAAGATGCAAAGCCATCCTTTTACAAAAGGTCTCATGATAATCAGGATCCTCCTAATGATCGTGAGGAGGAGAAATGAAAAAACAAAGAAAGGATGTTAGACAATCCTCTTCTATAACATCAAGGTGAAACAAATCTCCTGTAGTTCATGCATAAGATGACACTCCTGCCATACTACCCTTAGACTAAGAAGATGAATATATTCGGACTCGTCCAAATATAGAATGGTACACTAAGTCAGGGTCTGTAGATGCTACTAAAAGAAGGACGACATGGTTTGATTTGCTCTTGAAATTAGATATTAATCAAAATGAGAATCATATTCTTGGACCATCTATTGTTGCTATAACAAAGAAGCATAAAGCACTTATCCAAAAGGACAAGCTTACAACAACAGATCTTGAAGGTGCAGGATTAGAAAAGCTGAAGCAACAGTACTAGAATGACGTGGAACTCAAATACCATGTTGATCAACTCAAAGCAGCCATGTTATCAGAAGCTAAGTAGAATAGTGATGAAGATGATGTGTCAAAACCCAGATCATTTGAAAGATACATGTCCAAAAATACAAAACCACACCCTTCTTTCTACAACAACAATTTCTACTACCTTGTGAGCCTGAGCACGGAAGAGAAGTACACTACATCTCTCACCAATCACTATGTTTCAAGATACTATCTAAGGTATAGAAGATATGATCTCTGATAGATGGTGCAAAGAAACTCATTGTTACCACTTTGAAGCTCTTAATGGTATTCACCATTAGGAAGATAGCAGAATTGACTTTTTTAAAAATGAAATGAGTAACCAACCAGAAAGGAAAGTCTAATCAGATTTAAGGATCAAATCAGTTGTTAGTATTGTGGTAAAGAAGAAATAGGGTTATGGTTTCTTAACATTAATTGTAGTCAGGAGATCCGATAATAAAGAGTATGCGTTCAGTTATGCAGATCTTCCTAGACTCGGCTTAAATGATGTAGAAGACATGTATTTGCTCTAAGTCCAAGATAAACTACACCATCTCCTATCAGAGTTCGTAAAATACTTCAACAATGCACTTCTCCTATTCATCAAAAGAGTCGTGATTCAAAACAGGGTTGAATATATTCAGTTAGGAGTAGAAAGTTATCAACAAACTCTTAATCTCACCAAATCCATGATGTTGTTTGAAGGAATTGACTAAAAGAACCATTCACAAATTTCTGAAACATGCAAAGGAGTTGTGTATCTTAACCGACACAATGTCAAATCTTTTATGAAGTTCAGGGAAGTTAAGAAGTTATGTGATGGTACTCTAATGAAGATACGTGATAACCTGATTGACATGGTGAACACAAAAAGCTGGGTAAAGGTAACACAAGATTAAAGGGAAAGGACTGAACCGACAATGATGTTGTGAAATCAAACGAGATGGTGAAAATGATTGATCAAACACTTAAGTGTAGAGAGCAGCTTAGAAGGCTTGGGGAGTATGTTGGAGGAAGACCCAAGACTGTTAATCCCCGTACTTTTGTAAGGCCTATGAAATCACCCCTTAGGGGGAGATTGTTATAAACACAGAAAAGTGTTGATTACATGGCCATTTATCTATTATTAATAGTCTAGGGATTAGTTTATGCAAATAAAGAAGGACTAGTGTGAAATAAGTACAATACCCTAATTCCTTCTTAGTCCCTCTTTCCTTCTTATAAAATAAGGGCTAATGGAAGGAATTAGGGAGGTGATTTTCTCTTTCTTAATCTAATATTTCTTTCATTCTCTCTTCTCCCTCTCCTTTCCTACTCGTCATCTACCTCTCCGTCTCTTTAAACTTTCAAGTGTAGTGTAATATTTGTATGATTTATGATATCTATCACATAATGTACTCAAACATAGTTTAGGACGATAATTTTTGCCTAAATTTTAAAATTTTTTATGGCATATATCGGGGTGAAACTGTAGTATTAGAAACGCCTCATTGGATAAGAGTTATATGATTAGCACAAAACCCTACCACTCAAAAATTCCACCCCCAAAATGCGAGATTCGCCCCTAGATCTTTAGTAATATAAAAGAATTAATTTTTAATGCTTATGAGAGTGTATCGGTAGTATTATAGATTCTAGAACTTGCTTTAGCGATTGATCCTGAGACTGCTAGTGCGATCGCATTCGTGTGATTAGGATTTGCTAAGTGATAAGAAGCATTAGGATAACCCTGGTTTTTAGCATTCGTTTGTTATAGTTAAGATGATCTCCTCGGCCATAAAACTACCCCACACCCTTGATATGCACTCATTCTTAGTGCAAGATACCCCTAATACACCCCTCTGAGCCTATCCTTTTCGCAGTTCTCGTAATTTTCCAGTAGATTCTGGATTGTTAATGAAGAGCATTGTTTACACTCCACTAAAATGTTACACCCAAATCGCCTTAACCTTCCTTGTACGTACTCATTTTTAGTACATTATTTTTATCACAATGGTTAAATCCTAGTTAATTGTTTACTTAAGTACATGGTTGCTAAGCCGAGTCTATTGTTAGTGTATACAGTTTTGGGACAATTAGTGTTCATCGTAGTTTTTATTATATAGAGAAATGGGGAAGAAAGTTAAATCATTACCCTCATACATGTCTAATATGCTCCATGTTTATTGATCATTATCAATTTGGTTCATTGGTTAATTTATTATTGAGTATTAAAAACTCAAGTGTAGGGGTGTTGTTATAAACCCCGAGTCATGTCTATTTATTTATTTTCAGCAGATGTCAGGGCAAAAGTGTATATAAAAAAAGAGAAAAAGAAAAGAGATTTCAAAAAAATAGAAAAAAATAAAAAAAAGCATAAAAATATGTTAGAATATACGGGTTGCCATCTTGCTTGTGTTTATGTCAAGAAAAGAAAAGAAAAGAAAAGAAAAGAGTTTGATGTATAGTTGTATATGATTGTCCTAGTTTTTGTTGAGTCTTGGCTTAGCAACACCTTTTACATGTTATCTTGTAAATAATTAGCTTGCCACCAGTAAAATTCCCCCCAATTATCCTTAACCATGTTTCCCCTACCCTAGACCTAACATTACAACCCTTAAAAAGACCTATTTGATAGTAATTCCTAGGCGCTTACGCCAAAGTGATGGAGGTTTTGATCCTTTATCAAGCTTATGGTAATCTATGTACTATGACAGGTAGTGAGTGTTTATTTTCCCGTTTCCTATATTGTTTTAATTCATTATTACACCGAGTGAAAGAGAGAATCCAAACACTTATGTGAGGTGCTAGTATATAATTTATGTGCTTTAAATTACGAGGTTAAGCCGGTTGTGCCATAAATTATCTTTATTGAGTAGGTTAAATGCCCCCGACTTTGCTATTTACTAGATAGAAAACTCATTTGCTTGAGGACAAGCAAATCCCAAGTGTAGGGGTATATGATGAGGTGTCATTTTATACACTTTTTCAGGGCCATTTAACCTCCAAAATCAATGCAAATATGCCCAAATATTATACTTAATCATTTCTTTTTGATGTTTTAGCATTTGGAGGAAAGGCACGTGACTTGGGCCCAATTCAGGAAGAAACTGTACAAAAACACAACACTTCAGTCTTGCGACTTTCATTCTGACGCCTTCACCAAAAGTGCCCAGAAAGTGGAATTTTTAATTAAAAGTGTTATCCTCAATTTTATTGAGTCAATAAAGGAAGCTCGTTCCCGTGTTCAAGACCTCACTTCGGGGGAGATTGTTATCCTCAATTT
>BQNB010116885.1:13385-20367 GCA_026074375.1 Tanacetum coccineum
AAAAAGATCAGGGACGACCATAGGGATTTGACCTAAACCACAGGGACGAACTGTGTAATTTACTCTTTAAGTAATTTACGAAATGCAAATGTCACTCCTTCACAAAACTTGCCACTTTCTATAAAGTGAAGAACATAAAGAAGCTATTCAATCTTCAAGTGTTATTGAGTCACCACATTATTGAGTTCTCATTATTCTTCCACCATAAAAGAATTACTACCTCATTTCACATCCCACTTTATTCCTCAACATTGTCAATCAACAAAACACCAAACAAACCTTTGAATCCCCAGTCATCCACCTTTGTCTCGATAGGATCACTTGCACATCAATTGTTAGTGCAAATGATATATCAATCATTTTTGACAACCTCTTGTCAATAAGTTCCTTCTTTTGTCTCACTAATCCTTCCACATTTTTTTAGCTCTATGGAATCCTTTTTATTCTCATCCAAGAGCATATCGTCTCCATCCTCGTCTTATTTTTATTTTTATCCTTTTAAAGTACTTTTTTTTGACATATTTCGCCAAGATATTAAGTGTCATTCGTCTAATTTTAAAAGGTCATTCTCATAATATTTTTGTGTCAATCAATAAACGAATCTCATTCTCGTTTATTAAAAGTCGGTCTAATCTTTCTTTGTAAACATACGTCTTGCGTATTTTAATTATATCATTTAGATTGTTGTTTTTAAAATAATGATTGCATGTGTCTAGCATCTAATTTCTTTTAAAGTGTCATACTCTAGAATACTAACACCTAAAATACATGACTAGTACCCCACTAATATCTTGTTATATATATGTGTGCACTTGTCTACTAACTTTGTTTTGTAACACACATCCATATCTTGATTCCTTGGCGCCCCAAACAAGGGGGAGCATACACCAAAGGGGAGCACTTTCAAGCGTTCTACTCATTTAAATTGCATCGAACTTCTTGAGCATCGTTGGTAATTTATTTGATTCATGAATCCGTTAGAGTCAATATACAAGGAATGTAATTATCATGGGGACGCAATGAGCAAGGGGGAGCTCGGAGATATGTGGGTAATTAGCATGGAGTTGGTTAAACCGTAATTATAGAAGACTTCACTGGGATGATGCAAGCTCACCTTTATAGGAAGATAGGATTGGGGATTGTCAAATACGATGAAGGGCTCATTCATACTCCAAACACTTCACCTCTTCCACTTCAAAGTCACCCTTAACCTTAAGGTCCTCTTCTCATACCTTCAACTTATATACTTGGAGCACCTACCTTTTCCTCATTCTTTCAACCTATACACTCGAGACACACAATCCTTCACCTTGTTTAAACTATCCAAGAAACACACAATCACCTTCACCTTTATTTCTCATATCTTCTCCTCATACCTCAATCCTATATACTGGGAGCACCTACATTCTTCTCTTTCCTCCAACCTATATAGCCAAAGCACATAGCCTCTTCTCATGTCTTCTTCTCGAACCTATATGCTCCAACCATTATCCACATACTACCTTTTTGCTTCGACAAAAGGGCGAGAATGGTGTGTAAACGAGTAACTTTTTTAGTTTACTATGTGTTATAGTTTACGTAGTTTGTCATCATCAAAAAAGGGGAGATTGTTAGTGCAAATATTACGATATTTAATCTATACGATCTCTTTATGTTTTGGTGATGACAAACATGTAACTTGTAATACGTAACGTAAAATACGCAAGTTACTCGTAATCACAAATCATCAATGCATACATGCACTACATCTCTCGATGTCTCAAGTCTACATCAATACGGACATTTGTCTACAACCGACGTAAATCACTTAAGGTATGTACAAACAAATCATTAAGCATGATTAGTGATCAATAAAATATTTTTTCTTAACCATTACATTTTCACAAAAGTATTTTTACAAAACAAATAATTATACAAAATACTTTTTAATAAAAGAAAATGTTTTATTTAAATAATAAAATTTGAATCTGGTTTTCCCTCCAAAATGGAAGCTTCTATACCAGATATAACCTTCTCCACAAAAAGACAAAGACAAGAGCGTACTCTAGTGGCGGCCCCCAGATATATCTAAGACCGCCACCAGCTAGCCGTTGGAATTCCCTTCTATAAATATTGCACTATTTCTGGCAGAAAAATACACCTCTTTGCACGAATTTTTTAGTAGTCTTTCTCTCTCTGAAAATCTTTTTTCTCTCACTAATATCTCTTTATCCTTAACATTGCTTAGATCTTGTTTAAATGTGATTTAATCTTCTATTATTTCCTTCTTTTCTCAAGTGCAAGAGAAGAAATTTGGTCATCTTCAAGATCCGAAATTATGTAGTCTAGTTAGTCCATTTGTAACATTTGTTACATATAGATCGAGTCCGTGTCTTCCAATCTTTAGTAGTGTGTAGATCCAAATGATGTATATATTTGGATGGGTTGATTGTGGGTTGGTTAGTATTTTAGGCCTTAAAATACATTGGTGAAGTGGTAGATTGGTTCTAGCTAAGATTAGGAATCGACATCTAGCTTAGTGTTGAAATATAATGTAAGCAACGCGGATTATGTGTTTAGGGCATAAACACAAGTGTTTGTTATGTTGGGCCAATAAAACATATCCACTGGGTTTTGGTTTTTTTTTTTTTTTTTTTTTTTTTTTATACCGAAGGAAGGACTCGACATCTAGCTTAGTGTCGAAAAATAATATAAGCATTGGTATAAGGTTTTCTTCGCCGAAAAGGAGCTTGTTGATTAGTGAAGTAACTCTCGAGTCAGATACTCGGGGAGTGGAGTAGGGCGAAGAGGATCTTCGTGACCGAACCACTATAAGTTACCGTGTCGGTTTGCATTTTCTTTTACCTTTCGCTTTACTTATTTCTTTACATTTACCGCTTTACTTTTATACTTGAATTGTGCTTATGATTGTGTGAATGATTGTGTATATATTGTTAGTTAAGGTTGTGTAGCTCTTTGTACTAAATATTGTATGTGTGGTTATATTGTTAGAATATCTATTATCTATTGTTAACCTATTATCGACACTTCTCATATTGCGTTAAACTTGATCGGGTAATTGATACAAGACATTTAATTTTTTTTAAAGGAAAACGTATTCACCCCCCTTTACGGTTTCCACACCTTCAATACGCCATATCCATCAATTGGATATGCCGTATTGAATTTACAGACACAGAACCAGCAGAAATATGTGCGAAAAACCCCATTTTGACCCAAAACACAACTTCCTGAACTTGATACTTGACAAAGACTTCCAGAACTCATTAACATAACATATAACTTTATTTTAATAAGTATTCATGGTCTAAATGACCTATAACATATATTTCACGAGGTTTACCAAACACCCGTTTTGACCCATTTTACATACAAGTCTTATATCCAAAACACATACAAGTTGTAAGATACAAATACACACACATGACCATTTGAAAACACATTAACTTTGACCTTGGGAGGGGTTCAACCATGATGGAGGCTATGTATGTAATCCTTTAACTTATACTTCATACATACATTATATATATTATATATATACATACATACATACTTATATATATATATATTATTGCCAAAAATTGATTTCAACTTAATGTATTTATATATATATATATACATATATATAATAAATAACCAAAATATCAATTAAGAAGAGAGATTAAGTATTCTATAAGGCTTCTAGAAGATTACTTTTGACCAAAGTAAAATCCAAAAAAAACTTCCCGAGTCGTTTCCCGACGAGGCGTGAATTGAAAAATGTGATTAAGTTTGTGATCACGTGTTCGAATAATCAAGATTTTTGATTTGTATTCTATTTCTACAAATAAGATGCAAAAACAAGTAAAAGCAAGCCTAAAACAAAAGCAATTAAAGTTAAAACACGAAAAACGATAACGGGATCAAAACCCGAGCTTTAAAAACCTAAACTATCAAATTTTAACCCTACAAAAGCAAATTTAATTTTTAAAGGTTCTAAATGATAAAAGAAAATTTTTTAAAAAAAGAATTATTTTTTTTTGACTTTTATTTTATTTATTATGAATTAAAAACTGATTTAATCTAAAAAATTAATTAAAAATACTAAAATAATTTGAAAAATTCATGAAAAGTACTTTAAGCTAAGTATAATCTAAGAAAATTAAGAAACTGGAAAAATGCTGAACAAATAAGCAGAAAATAAGCTAAGAAGCTCTAATAAGCAAACTGGGCAAATAAGGGTTAAGTATTAAATATGGCAAAGTATAAACAAAAAAGTCCCAAGGGAAGTTGGTAGTGTGTGGTGGTGGTGTTAAGGTGTTGGGGTGTGTAAGGGGGAGGTCACAGGTTCGACCCCTGTGGTCTCTCTTTTTTATAAAACAATTTTTTTGGTTTTCTTTTTTAAAAAGTTATAAAATAAGCAAAAAATGGAAAACTTTAAAAAATAACTTTTTATAAAACTTGAAAATAAGCTAGAAATAAGAAAAATAAAACTGACAGTTTAGCTTCTTTTTTAAACTAAGACTAAAAGGCTAACTATTTGGCTTTTTTTAGACATAATAAGCACACATAAAAACAAATAAGATAAAAACAGACACTTAACTACACCTAATAAGCAATAGGAACAATAAATAAGCAAGTAACATAAGCTAAAAAGCAACCAAAAGCTTAAGGCATATACTAAAAAAACAGTTAAAAAGGACTTTTGACAAACTATGAACTAAGATTAAGCACTAAAAAGTTATAGAAAATAAGCTAAAAGTTTAAAACAGGTGAAGAGCTATAAGTTAATGACAAAATTAAGCACATAAGAAAAAGACATTAAGCTAGAATCATTACTTAAAAGAGACAGACCAGGCTACTATTTTTGCTTTTCTGAAATGTAATGACTAATTTACAGCTGACTTTTAAGACTCTAAAATCCTTTTGACACCTTAAAATCTTAAAACAGATTGAGCTCTTATCACAATAAGCTAATTAAAACTAAATTTAACCTAAATTAAACTAAGAAATGCACTTAAGGACTCAACAAACTATCTAGACTAAACTGATTTTTGGCTAAAAGATTAAAAAGGCTTTTCTAAATACAAAAGACTCAAAACAGATTTAGAAGATGCATTAGAAACTTACTTTGATTACAAAAACCACATCTCAAGTCCATTTCTAAGAAAATCCACAAAATAAGTTGTTTTGCAAAACTTTTAAACTAGCAGACTTGACTTTTTCCTAGAACAACCTTTAAAGCTTAATTATACCTAATCTAATCTTATGGAAACTTGCATTTAGACTAAATCTAAACGAATGAAAATGAAATTGAGCACCAAAAACAACTTTACCACTAATTTACCCTTTTAGAATTCTTATGCCAAACACCCCTTTAAGCATACAAAAACCATTTTAAAACTATAAAAGAGTAACTTAAGCTAAGATTTGTAAAAACAGATATAGTATTAAGCAAATTAAAGATAATTAAGCAAATACTAATAGAGAATAAGCCCTTAAAATAAGCAAATGAGAAACAAGCAGTTTTAAGCTAATAGTAACAGTTTACATGAAAAGCTTAACCAAACGAGTTCTAAACTAAAAATAAAGCATCATAAGCATTATAAAGACTGAATAAGCAAATAGAAAGCATAATAAGCGCATAAGAAGCAGTAAATAAGCAAGTGAACAGTAATAAGCATAAAATTTTAAAGAGTGAACTTACAAAACCCTTTGCTCTAAACAAGGGTATAAGTGCTCTTTAGAGCTTTGTCTACAAGCTCTAGCTTGTTTAAAACAAGCTAGTAAAACCTACAAGCCTTTCCAAACCTGGCTTGTCATCCACATTAGCTTTTTTGAGTGATTTTTGGGTAAAAATATCTTAAACACTATAAGTTATGGAAAAACTTATAGTACTTAAGTAAAACAGCTTAAGTAAGTAAATAAGAGCTTATAAGAGATTAAACAAACATTTTTATAACAAAAAATTGCATTAACTTAAAAAACAAGATTTAACATAAAAACATTAATTTCATTGAACTTAAAATCTGAATACAAGGCTTTTAAGGAAATAAAAATAAGCTAAAACAAACTCAATATAAGCTGAAAAGTTACAAATAAAAAAGCTATTCAAAACTAGATATCCTAAACAAAGAACTAGTCTCTATTTATAGCCGAATACAAGCTTTCAGTTGTGTTTGTTATGAGAGAGGCTTCAAGCCTTAATTTGAGCCCTTCAATTATCTTGTTCTCCAAGTTCTTGAATCACAACCTTTGATTTGATTCATGTCCCATCAACCAATAAGAGCTTATAGGATTGCCATGGTGGAATTGGCAGTTTGTGATGTGGGGTTGAGGGATAGTGATGGGGTTTTATTTGTTGAAGCAGGGGTCGAGGTGAAAGGGATGGATGAACAGTGATTTTTGGCGGGAAATGGTTTTGAGCTTATTTAGGAAAAGGGATAACGGGGTTAGAGAGTTAGGATGATAGGGACTAATGGTGAAAAGTTTAGGGACTATCTTTGTTAGTCCCCAAGGACTAACAATGTAAAAGGCTTAAGGGTTTATAGGCTAGTGGGCTTATGAACTTGGGCCGGTTTAAGTGGTTTTGGACTTTGGGCTTTTTTAAACCATAAGGCTTATGGATAAAGCTTTATGGGCTGACCCGGCCCATTAAATAGGTGCGGGTTGGTCCATCTAAGATTTCTTCAGTTTTGGCTTCGTCTTTGACTTGTTGACTTTTTGATTTTGACTTTGAACGCTCTTTTCATTCCCGTGCTTGGTTTTGTTGGTTTTGGCTTCGTTTTTGTCCTTTAGTGAATATTCGTTACCTGCACATTATTCAAAGAAAAACAAGCATATATTTGGCATTTTATGTCCGTTTTTGGTCATTTAGGCTTGTTTTAATAGGTAAAAGGTATGTGCAATTAAGCACATACCAATGAGCCTGCTTTAAACCATATAAAGACTTTTTAAGTCTACAAACCTTATTATCAGAAGGAAAATATCCTTCTGGTGGTTT
>BQNB010116886.1:1670-21276 GCA_026074375.1 Tanacetum coccineum
AACAAGGCATTGATCAAGGATGAAGAGGCTGAAGAAGCAGATGTTCATTTATTCAGATCAATAATTGGTTTATTGATGTACCTAACAGCTTCTAAGCCTAACATCACATTTTCTATTTGTGCTTGTGCAAGGTTCCAAGTTACACCAAAGAATTCGCATCTTCATGCTATGAAGAGGATCTTTAAATACTTAAAAGGCTAACCTAAATTGGGCCTTTGGTATCCAAGGGATTCACCATTTGACTTGAAATATTTTTCTAATAGTGACTATGCTGGAGCTAGCCTTGACAGGAAATCCACAACAGGAGGTTGTCAATTTCTTGGCAAAAGGTTGATTTCATGGCAATGTAAGAAGCAGACTATTGTTGCCAATTCAACAACTAAAGCAGAGTATGTTGTTGCTGCTAACTGCTGGGGACAAGTGTTATGGATCAAAAATCAAATGCTTGATTATGGGTTCAACTTCATGAACACCAAGATTTTCATTGATAATGAGAGTACTATATGTATTGTGAAGAATCCAGTGTTTCATTCTAAAACCAAGCACATTGAGACAAGGCACCATTTCATCAGAGATTCTTATGTGAAGAAGCTAATATAAGTGATCAAGATTCACACAGACCAAAATGTTGCAGATCTTCTCACAAAAGCTTTTGATGTTTGCAGGTTTAACTTTCTTATTGCTAGCATTGGTTTACTCAATCTCTGAAGTATTGTTTGAGGGAAGGTTTAATAGTTCTTAATTTTTATTCATGGGTTATACATAAACATGGATCCTCGTGAATTCTCACATGTCTATCTAGTCTTTTCTAGTGTGTTTGTGATGAATAGAGGCATGTTGTTGTATAATTATTGTTACTCCAACAATTAATACTGTTAAGAAGCAAATATTTTGGATTGTGTTTTCTTGGACTAACACTTGCAGGATAGGCAAAGCAGTATGGTTGGATTTGGTGAGATGAGACAGCTGAAAGTCTTGATGTTAATTTTGGAAGAAATTGGTTATAACTGGTATTTTGGTTTTGTTAACAGTTCTTAACCTTTATTCATGGGCTATGCATAAATATGGATCCTCATGAATTCTCACATGTCTATCTAGTTGTTTCTAGTGTGCTTATGATGAATAGAGGCATGTTGTTGTATAGTTATTGGAGAAAAAGTTAAAACTGTTAGACTAATATTAGTACTGCTAGGAAAAAAGTTAATACTGCTAGGCTAATATTAGTACTGCTGTGATATCATTAATACTGTTTCGGGTATAACA
Source organism: Tanacetum coccineum (assembly GCA_026074375.1). Classification (NCBI taxonomy): domain Eukaryota; kingdom Viridiplantae; phylum Streptophyta; class Magnoliopsida; order Asterales; family Asteraceae; genus Tanacetum; species Tanacetum coccineum. Next base: position 2,934 of record BQNB010116886.1, read on the forward strand.
GAATTTCCTTAATTAATTAATAGCCGTTGAGATATTTCCGCCAACAACTTCGCTTATAGGGGTCTATAATTTGTATAATTCTTGATCTTTCTTTTACTTATAAGCTTTCTTCAAGACAAAGATTCAATATTATTCAGTTGGTCCTATCAAAACCTCAAGCACTTTCTATAAAATCTCAATTAACTTTGTCAAACTCTCATATTTTCATCAACGATCATAAACCCAAAATACTTATCATAACTTAATCACTTTGGACAATTTGGAAATCTCGCGACATAAAACAAATGGTTGCTTAATCTAAAGAAAAACCAATTGGGCAGTGAAGGATTCAAGAGAATTAGATGTTCTTAATGGTAGTCATATAGGTATGCCCTTAACTTAAGAATCCTACTAATCTATGTTTATATAATCAAAAGTTATGACAGCGATGCTATGTGTTAAAATAGTTGATAATGGAGAACAAGAGATAAATGCCACAGTTGATTGCAAAGAATTCACTATTACTGAAGCATCTATTAGGAGGCATCTCCAATTAGCAGATTCAAATGGTATTCTTGTTTTGCCAAATACTGAAATTTTTGATCAACTCACACTGATGGGATATGTTTTAACTGATGATTAAAACTAAACTTTCATAAAGGTAAATATTCCCCTCAGTGGAAATTTTTTGATCCATTACCATCCTTCACTGTCTTAGTCCTAAGAAAACTTCTTGGGAACAATTTAGTAGTAATATAGTAACTGCTCTGGTTTGTTTGGCCACAAACAGAACCTTTAAATTTTCTAAATTGATTTTTGATGGTATGGTGAAAAACTTGGATAGTAAATATAAGTTTTTAATGTATCCAAGATTTATTCAAATCTTTTTGGACAAAAAACAAAAGATTTCTTAAACCTCACAACATAAAATATATTGCTCCTATTTTAACTCCAAAACTTTTTAGCAATATGAAAGGAGGTTTTTCTAGGGAACACACACCTTTGTTTCTAAGTATGTTGGCACTTCAAGCAGAAGAGGGTGAAGGTTCAGGAAATCCCTCTGAACCCCAACCACCACCTTTTACTGCTCAACCTACTCATGAAGAACTAATCCCTAATATTGAATCATCATCACCATAAAAGACTCAATCAAGTAGCCAAGTGATACGCGGATATAATACACTATATAATATTTCCACAAGAGCAATTAAGAAAATTCCCTAAGGAAAATTCACTCTTTAAAAAGATTATATATATATTACTATATAATTACGTATGTTTACGGTAAAGTATGATTCCCGGGTCGTTTTCCAATAGATTTGATGAAATTTAACTCGCTTGATATTGGATATGATTTGAATGGGTTCGAATATGTGATTGGGTTTTCTATAACTATAATAAAAACTAAGCAATTAAAAACAATAAAAGCACTTAACAATGACAGGGCATCAAATAAAAACGCAGACCAATAGCAAGTAAACTAATTTAACTCCTAAAAATGTAAACTAAATTTCTAAACCTAAGATAGGACAAAAGAAAATTTCAAGAAAAAGAAAAACTTTTTTTTGATTATTTTTGAATTTAAAACTGATTTAATCTAATTAAATCCTAAAAATAGCAAATTAAGTACTAAAAATTTAGAAAAATGATTTTTAAACTTAGAAAAGTCTAAAATATCATAAAAACTTAGAAAAACTATTTTTAACTATTTTTAAAATTAAAATTCTATTTTTAAATTTAAATTTAAAAGCTCAAAAATGAAAATTAAAATCTAAAAGGTGTAAAAATGATTTTACTAAATGTAATCCTAAAGCTATTTTTTATAAAACTAAAAACTATTTTTTGTAATTTTCTGAAACTTTTTTCTCATTTTTTCATGATTTTTCCAAATTTAAACCTTACTGGAAAATCCTAGAAAATAATCTAATAAAGGGAAAATTCTAAAAAAAATCAGGAAAAGTCCTACTAGCAACAAGGAATAAGAGAAAAAATAAAAAATAATCAAACAGCTAAACAAATAGATCTTAAATAAGAAGTATTAGCTCAATCCGGCTTATTAAATGTTAAAGACAATGAAAGGGCTATAGTATTAAATTGAGGGAAAGGTTACTGGATGAGCTAATGTAGCATGATTGGTAAGACGTTTGGTTATGAGTGGGAGGGTCGTGAGGTCATGGCAGGCTAACCCTAATTTTTTGCACTGTTTATTTTTTCTCACTTTTAACAAAACTATAATAATTCTAAACTTATTAAAAAAACTTGATTTTAAACAAAATTTAAACTAAGCTTTTGTCTAAAAGTGACAAATAAGCCCTAAAACAGCTTATGAATAAGTTGTTTCAGGAACTAAGGGTTTTAGCTTAAAAACTTAGATGACAATTAACAATAAAATAGATTGGCAAAGAATTATTATAAGATACATTTATCCGACATTGAAAAGAAGTTCTAGAAGAAGCTAATGATGTGCTTTATCTAAAAATGATAAGCTACTTAATATAGAAATACTAAAAGCTAACTAAATTTGATGATAGAAGTAGCTAACTCAGACTATGACTCAAAGAGCTAGAAAATTAGACAAGCTAAAAGGCTTAATAAGCTTAGACATAAGCTACCCTTTTGAAAACTTAACTAATGATGCTTAAACTATAAGACTCAATCATAAAATCCTATATTAAAAGCTAGTAAATCAAAAATCTAATTCATTAAGCTAATACTACTGTTTTTGGCTTTTTGGCTAATCAATGACTTTTTAAAGCTAAATGCACCTAGGTAAATAAACTAGGAATTGAAAAATAAGGCCTAATTTAACTTAAGCTATATCTAATCTATATTTGACTTGAATCTAAGGACCTAAATCTTAAAATTACTAGCTAAAATGAATAAAAATGACAGCAGTAGTAACTACTTTAGTTACTACTGGTGCACTTGACAATTATGCAAGAAACAAATGTGCAGGGTTAAAACCTGCACTAAACACTCTTGTTGAGTGTGTACAAACACAAAACAATCAAGAACCAAGCCTTAGATGGCTTGGTTCAATAATTTGCACAAGTGAAAACTATGAAAATTCCCCTGGTGCTGAGACAATGTTATTAGACCCTATCTTTTTCAAATTTGAATTATAACCTATGAAAACTCTTTCTAAACTAGTAAAAAATGATTGCACAACTATCTTAAGTAAAATTCACAATGCAGTTTGACTTTAAGAGGTCAAACTGCATAAATCCAAACACTCCTTTAACCTCAGGATAGACTTGATTTAGTCTATGATTTAGAAAACTAGTGATCTAAACCTAATTACCAGATACTAGACAGCATTTAACAAGCTTAACAAACATTTTTTTCCTTAATCAAATAAGCTATATCTAAGAATCTAAGCTATACTACTTTTTTTGGCTTTTTTATGGTTTTTATGACAGAAAAAAGATTACTATGATTTATGATATAATAAGCTAAAACAGAGAATTAAACACATTTGATAAGCTACAATAAAGGTAATAAGCACTTATAAGCAAACAGATTAAGCTAGTAAACAAATCTACACTATTAAGCATAAATTGAAATAAATATTAAAGACTTAAGAAATTAAATGGAAACTTACTGGAAGCTTCAGCTTAACAGAAGCTTAATAGAACAGCTACTAGCTCTAGCTTATCTAAATGGATAAGCTAGTATAAGTCCATGGGAGCTCTTCCATGATAAGCTCCCCTTCCATAAGCTTTCAAAACTAAATTGCAAAGGTAATTACTGGTTTAATGAATTTAAGTATGATTAAGTCCAAATTGAGCTCAATCATGAGCTTAGAGACTCATGAGAGCTGTTGAGCTTATAGGAGCTTATGAATAACAATTAGCTTATATTTTGAAGAGTTAATTGAGAGCTTAAAAGTGAGATTAATGAGCTTATGACTTAATAAATGAATTTCATTAATAAAAGAAACTGATTACATTACTTTAAAAAGGAGATTACAAAACATTTAAGGAAAATTACATTAAGCTAAAAAAATGAAATTAAGCTAAACTAAAAGCTACTATATATAAAACTAGGTTTATGTGTGTGTGAGGTGAGAGCCTATTTATAGCCGACCCCTGAAGCTTCTAGGTCTTTTCTTGATGCCCACGCTCCAATCAATCCAGACAGTCTTTCTGCAATCATTGAGGGCTTTGTAAGTCGTTCGGTTCAAATGTGGATGCTCAAAGATTGCCAAGCTGTCATTCTCATGATGTGACAACTTGTGCTAGTTTTGTGAGTGAATGTAGTGCAAATTCCTCATTCCTTTGTGCTTTCTCCATAGCCACGTGGCTTTGATGCTTGGGTAGACAAATGAAAGCCCTTGATATTACAAATTTGACCCTGCCATCTTGTTAACGATCCCATGAATTGTCTAAATTCACTTTAATTGAGACAAAAGACCCTTGATTTGCACGAGGGGATCTAGTGGAGGACGGTTGGATGAATAGTAACCATGCCTTGGCGCCTTTTTTTATAACTGAAACGGGGTAAACATTTTTAAACTTTGGGATATTAGCAAATATGATCCTTGTCTTTTACTTATCTCATTTGAAGTATTAAAAGGACTTTTGTAAATGGCATGAATGGCCCTTGTGGTTTTATAAAAAAGGGTATGGGCTAAGGATTTGGGCTTTGGATCCGGGTATGGTCCATTTAGGCTTAGGGACCATTTGTGGACTTTTTTGAAATTTAGAGGACTAAAGTGGAATATTTTGGATTTTGTCCTTTGTGGTTGACTTCTGTTGACCAAGCTTCCGGCTTTTGTACACTCTTCCGTTCTTGTGTCCGTGTTTGCCCGTTTTTGACGGTTTTCTTGTGATTTTTGATATATCCGTACCTGCACACACAGAACACAAAAACAAGTATATTTTTGCTACTTTTTCACTGTGTTTTGGGTTTAATTGAGTTATTTTAGGTACAAACGGATATGTGTATCTTACACTTATCAGCAAGCCTTAAACAAGGACACTGAGTTACCTCAGACTAGTGTGCCTATACCCAATGTACCAGATGAGGCTGTCTATCAGGAGAGGGGTGACAGTGTGGAAAGGGTTGCTACTACTGCTACAAGCTTAGAAGCTGTGCAGGACAGTAGTAACATTGCTAAGACCCAATCCACAGCAACACCTACTGAGCCAATTTCTCAGGAAACGGGTTTAGATGGTGGTCCCAGGCGCCAAGAGACCATAGGGGGTGCCTCTGTTCAAACTAGGTTTGAGAGGGCATCTAAATTGTCCTATGATTCACCACTCAGAGGAGGTAATACACCTCGAAGTGATGAGGACAGTATGACACTCCAGGAATTAACAAATTTATGTATAAAATTGTTAGACAGGGTTCTAGCTTTGGAAACAGACTTAAGGCAGACAAAGAAGGTCTATGGTACTTCTTATACCAAGCTTATCATAAAAGTGAAGAAATTGGAGAAAACTGTCAAAACTAGCCAAGCTAGAAGAAGAGCAAAGATTGTGGTCTTAGATGATGACATAGCTTCAGAGGATTCTTCCAAACAAGGTAGGATGATAGAATAAATAGATCAAGATGTTGGTGTTACTTTGGTTACTCCTACAAAAGTTAGTAGTCAAGAAGATCAACCTGAAGATCAGTTAGAAGTTTTGAGTGTAGCTAAAGTACTTACAGATGCAGCTAGAGTTCACACTTATAGTAGAAGAAGAAGAGCAGTTAGTACTGCAAGTAGGATAGTTAGTACTTCTGATATGATTCAACAAGTCAACATCATTATTCCTACATCAAGTGCAACAAAGGATAAAGGTAAAGCTATTATGACAGAATCTGAGCCTGAGCAAACCACTACAAAGTTGAAACAAGAAAAGAAAGAGCTGGCTATGAAGAAGCTATAAGATTACAAGAACAGCTTGATGAAGAAGAAAGTCAGAGGATTGCCAGGGATGCAGAAGTAGCTCAAAGGCTACAAGAAGAATTTGATGCAGCAGAAAAATAGAAAATGGCTCAAGTACATCAAGCAGCTTAGGGTTTTACAGAGGATGAATGGGAGGACAATAGAGCAAGAGTTGAAGTTGATGAAGAGCTAACTCATAAACTACAAGCAGAGGAAAGGTATAAGTATAGCAAAGTTGATCAAGCAAGGATGCTTGTAGATTTGATTAATCAAAGAAAGAGATATGTTGCTGCATAGAAAGCTGAAGCAAAGAGGAATAAACCCATGACTCAAGCTCAACAAAGAACTTACATGTCTAACTATATCAAACACATGGGAAGCCATACAATGCAGCAGTTAAAAATATATACTTTTGATGAGCTCAAGGAATTATTTGAAACTACAATGAAGCATGTTAGTACTTTTACATCCATAGAGACTGAAGATAAAGAAAGAGAATCAGAATTAGCAGCTGGAAGTTCCAAGAGACCAAGAGCAGAGCATGATGAAGAGCATGATGAAAAGAGTGTCAAGAAACAGAAACTAGAGGAGAATGATGCTGAAAAAAAGGAGCTTAGAGCTTGTTTGGATATAGTTTCAGGGTATGAAATTGCTACGGATTTTGAATCTTTGGCTACCAAATATCCAATAATTGACTAGAAGACACATATTCTGACAGAAAACATGATGTATTATCAAATCATCAGAGCAGATGGAAGTTCTAAGAATTACAAGATTTTTAGTGAGATGCTTGATGATTTTGACAGATAGGATGTGGTAGATCTACACAGGTTGGTACAAGAAAGGTATGAGACAACAAGTGTAACATCCGGCAATTTTCGAAATTTTAAATGACTATTTTAAAATTTGACTTTTCGGGTACGATTTGACTTTTTGACTTTTGATATTTTAATGTCACATAAAAACGATTACCGCGTAATAGGTAAAATTTTCGGAACATATTTTAATGATAAATCATATATATTATTACACATCTCTCACGTGCAGATTTATTTTAATTCATTGACTTGAAAGCGAAAAGGCATATGTTATTTTAAGTTGATTTATCAACAACGACCGGCTAGATCACGTTTTCACGATTCGAACAAAGAAGAAATTTTATGCGAAACGATATTCCGAACAACTTTTCAGTTTTACCCGAGGCCTGAAACCAATCAGAAAATGACTAAACGAGCCTCGCAAAGTTTTAAAAACCGAATACCGACACAAAATAATTAAATTTATATTTAATTATCACGTTTTATTAAATAAAAATATTTTATAAATCGTTTAATATTTCATTCAAAAATGTTTATTTAAAAACTAAGCGTTGTCGATAACGCGAATATTCGAGTTAAAATTTCTTTTTATTTTTAACCAAGTCACAAAATAAATAATAAACGTTTTAAATAAATTTTATAAAGCATTTACGAAAATTAGTCGAGTAAATACTCATTTTTATCAGAAAATTATTGTAGAAAACAATGCGCATGTTTTCGTGTGCGTTGAATCATCCATTAACTTGTCACAAACTGTTCCCGAACCAATAATTTACGAAAGTTTCCCAAAAATTTCATTATTGGTCCCTGTGGAAATATTTTCATTATTAACCCCAAGCTATAGGGAAGTTGTCACTTTGTTTCTTTTATAATTTTGGGTATATAAAGAAGTATTAGGGTTACCATATCATCATTTCTTATAAAACACAACACACACACATGCCTATAAGTTCCTGGCGCCGCTCCCATTTTTCCGGCCACGTCCCGGTCAAGTTCCGGCCAACAACCCACCGACACCATCATCATCATCCTCATCTCCACGTCATCTCTTTATCCACACCACTCCATCACCACGCCGCCACCACTGCCGACAACCATCTCCACACCATAAACATCATCACCCACATCACCATGCCACTACTGCCATACCACCATCATCGTTGCCACACATCCCCACCAACGAACCCACTGCCATCGGCACGCACAGGGTAGCGTTTGGTTTTGTAATGCACGCACAGGGTGCGTTTGATTAGTAGTGAAACACGATTAAGATGTGTGTGGTTTTGCTCGAGTCACCGAGAGGGTGCGGTTGGTGTTCATAGACACCGCGCCAAGAGTGCGCTTGGTTTTCATTAATCACCACAAAGGGTGACGTTTGATCTCGGGTTTAGCAGGGCATGTAGCCGTTTTGGTTTTAATAGGTTTAGGCTGCCTTTGATTTTGCTAAGCACCAAGGGGTGCGAGTGGTTGTTATAGCAGCCGTAGAGGGTGCGTTGGGTTTGGGGTTACAATAGTTAGGGTGCGTTTGGATATGGGTTTTCGGCTATAAGGGTGCGTTTGTTTCTTATAAACACCATGGGGTGCGTTCGACTTGATGATAACAGCACCAACATGGTGCGTTGGTTTTACAGGTTAACACCACAAGGGTGTTTGTTTCGCTGGTCAACTCACCACAAGGGGCGTTTGGTTTAGGAGAATCACTATAAAAGGGTGTTTGGTTGGCTGTCTAACAGATAGTGTGCGTTTGGTTGTTGCAACGACCACAAAGGGTGCGTTTGGGTTATCAGAAAAAGCACATATGTTGCGTAAGGCTGGGTGGACAGCCTAGGAAGTGTTTGGACCTTGGTTAGTACGATAGGAGTGCGTTGGTTTTGTATAAGAAAAAAACAAATAGGTGCGTTTGGTTGGCTGCGAAACACCCAAGGGGTGTGTTTGGTGTAGCAGCAGCTGCGTAAGGGCGTTTGGGATAGCAGAATTGCACAAGGGAGCGGTTGGTATAATAAAATTTATAATAATCGACTAATAAATATAACGCGAGACTTTATAAATTATAAAACCGGAATAAATGGTGGTTAATGGTTAAATAAATGTGTCATATATTATTTAGTCTCGCCTAATTATAAATATGACCACGACGAGTAAGATTGCAACACGGATTGATTTGAAAAAGGTAAAGGTTTTATAAATTTAATATTGTTTAGTTTGTAACATTCAATCACCGATAGACAAACGGAAACTATACTTTTTAAAGGAATAACTATTTTATCAAACCATTAAGGAAAACAAATATATTAGATTATAAAAAGATTATTTTTATATTTTATAATTGTCCAACTGGAAAATTTACATCATACCCTTGGTGAAACTTTAAAAACATAATGCCATGATTTATAATTTAAAACTTACCGTTGCTTTTGATGCTAAGAAACTTTCATTAATTTAAAGTGGTAATTTTTTCTAAAAACGTGTCGAATTATTGGTTTCATTTATTTAAATGTATCTTTCTTATGTAATACATGAGAAAGTATTATATAATTGGACCATTTTATTTTACTTGACACCTGTTGGTTGTAATACATGTCGTGTATTATATACACTTCGAGTTATTCATTTGGTTGTGTATCTTGTTATATAATTCACGGTATGAATTGTATACTCGGTTATTTTTCATTATGTAATACATACGGAATGTATTACACACCTTACGTTTACTTTTTGATTTATTTATTTAACCAACCACCAAACTATAACAACTTTAAATCTAAATCTTTTATCAACGTGTCGTGTTGACATAATCATTCATCGGAAAACCCAAACGCATACATCCCTAGCTTATTGGACTTAGCTGTTAAGAAAATCCCGCCAACTTCTTGATCGAGCCGTTTCTCTTCCGTTCGGTGTGTGCATATTAATGCGCATTCCCGCCAAACGTTCTTCCTCATCGTGTGGGTTTATAGCCCCTCTTTCACTTGTTTTTACAATTGCTTTACAACTCGGGGAGAATACATGCTCAAACACAACTTTGTTTACATATTTGTTGACAATATCTTTTTAATATTATTTCTACACCACTTGGATTACCATCTTGATTTTGCAATTATTAACAAACACAATTACATGGTTGATTACGAAACTTGGTTTCATACTTGTCACATACTCATTTGCATACACTTTACGAAATTTGTTTACATACACCCTTACGACCTCAAATACTTGATTTAAATACACTCTTTTCTACTTATGGATTTAAGTACTCAAAGCAATTTACGTAATACAACCAGTTAATTTTTATTGTCACAAGTGTTTTCTGGTTTATCATCTCCTGTTTTACGTGTTTGCCTAAGTAACGTAACCCTCCATTGCCGCAGTAACATGAACTGTTAAATTTTTGAGACCGGAGGACCGTTAAGGAAGCGCGAGTGTTATAAATATATCAATTTGGTATTGACATCCCTGATCGGGTGATAGCTCTCACTAGTTTCGACAGTACATGTAAAAAACGAATGCATACATGTCGGAACAATTTTGATGTTAACGGGATTGACATCTACACGTTGGCACCTTTTGTGCATTGGAATTGCATACATAAATGACGAGCTTCGGTGTCCGTGAGCTTAGTGCAACAGTAATATAAATTATGTGGGACTGTAATTTGTTATAGTAGACCCATACATTTTAGGAAAATCAACGATTTCACTGTCACATACTACTTATTAAACATACTAATTTCTGACCACTTTTCCAATATATTACGGCAGAAGCAAAAAACACCAAACTCTATTTGGTTTCTACATTAACTCTTACACTTTTGGCGAATTATTAAAAGGATTGAAATGTCATGCATACTTTATAAATCTTGGATTCCAACATTTACATTTATACATACAAAACTCTATGAACTCACCAAACTATTAATGTGACACCTTTAAGGCATGTTTTCCTCAGTGAATTAGATGCTTGGATTATTTGATGTGCATTGTAGTACTTTACATTCAATTTTTCATGTGATGCAATTATGGTACAACTATTAGTTTTTGATTTCAAAGAAACAACGAGATTACTTTTTCACACGACACATAGTAATTATACATAAGTACAGTGAACGACACAAAAAGATAGAGAATTTAGAGGTCGTACTCTTTGTATCTGTGCCTATTGTATTATGAAGTAACGCTCCCGGACATATTTCCGCTGCGACCCATTTTTGGGGGTGTTACAGATTGGTATCAGAGCCAAGGTTATAGAGAACTAGGTTGCATATTTTACCCTAGACTATAACCGTTTTCACAAACATTGCATCACATCAAACATTTTCAAAGTGCATACACGTTACTTGCTTATGTGCTTACATTACATGTTGCATTAAGTGCTTATGTGACATACATATATGTAATATATATGCTTACATCTTTTGCGTACATCGCACGTTTATTTATATAAGAGTTATTTATATAAATACCAGAGCATTTCTTAAGACATTGTGAGTTGCACAATGGTCTCAATTATACCTCAGACATTGTGAGTTATACAATGGTCTCATCTTACTTCTTAGACATTGTGAGTTGCACAATGGTCTCATTTCGTTCTCAGACATTGTAAGATAAACAATGGTCTCTAAGGATATTATTCTTCTTCATAGCATTATACTATATTGTATTACACAGAGACCGTCAAAATTTTTTTTTGTTTACATGGGATTATGTATGAATCTAAATATTACAAGTCTTGTATGGGCGGGACTTGTAATAGGAGGATTGATACGATAATTGCTATGTTAACTCGTTTATAAGGACCTTCATCGTATTTACTCTAACCGAGTGCTCATTAACTATCTTGAACCCTATGTTGATCTCGCCTGGCAGTTTTTACTCCCAGTCTCCGAAGACGAGTTTAAACACTCGTCCCATACTCAGTAGAACACATGCATCGTCATGTCACCCACCTTGAAGGTTATGAGAGTACGCGTATTGCACCGGGAATTATTAAGTAGGATGATTTATAACTTATTTATTTGAAAGGATTGGGACGCCTCTTCAGTTAAATAAATAAATTATAAATCACCGAACCATAAGTTTATCATTTCTTACTTACATAAATTTGGACGCTTCTTTATGTAAATAAGAAATTATAAATGATTGGGGCTTAATGTATCTCGATAAGACACAGTATGAGCCTGAAATTCGATAATCATCAGAACCGTTAAAAGGGTCTATGAGACACCATCGTGTCTTACTACTCAGCAGAATCTTAGGCCATCACTTAGAGCTACCAAATCACATTCCTTAAGTTATTACTTTTGTCGTTGCTAATCCTCGCGTCACAGAACCCTGTTCGTGGGAACTAACAGACTTGTACACACTTGAGCTAATGGGATTTATGATTTATCCACGAACTAACAGACAGAGACCATATGTCCGCTATCTATACCGCTAAGCTCTACTGCAGCTCCTCCCATGCGTCGAACTTAATTCTAGGGATATTGGTTCTCGAAGTGTCCTCACTCTATGTATCCTATCACCATTTGTTATAGTATTGACGTTATGGTCGCTGCTGTTGGGTCCTGGAGCGGTCCCGACTGATACAACTTTATCCAATAGGTTATGCAACTCCCCTTAAACGAGATAAACACCTATCGACGAAACATCTAGTCGAACTATTCATTTCGGGCCACTAGTACGAAGACTTAGGTCGCAATACATCCTGGTACTGCCAAGTAAGTTGGGTACTTACATCCATAAGTCTAGTTTGATATTAATCATCAAACATTACAGATATCGGAAACGAGACTCTGCCTCTAAACATTTAAAACTTTATACAAACATACTCACGTGACTACACTTTCTCCTTCGATGCTTTCACCATTAAGAGACTACACTTTCCTTATAACGTGGTTATATCAGTCGTAAGATCTGTAATGATTTTCTTTGAGATACCCATTTTGATGGATTAAATATCCTGGTCAACCCTAGCCAAAATTTTTAGTATATTGAGAAGTGTCGAAACACCAAATTTTGCTGAATAAAGTTATCAGCGTTTTGTTTAAAACTAGTTTAACAAATCTTAGATCTTTTCCTAATCACACAAACAGTTAACATAAATTAAATCTCGGGACGAGATTTCTTTAAGGGGTAGGTACTGTAACATCCGGCAATTTTCGAAATTTTAAATGACTATTTTAAAATTTGACTTTTCGGGTACGATTTGACTTTTTGACTTTTGATATTTTAATGTCACATAAAAACGATTACCGCGTAATTGGTAAAATTTTCGGAACAGATTTTAATGATAAATCATATATATTATTACACATCTCTCACGTGCAGATTTATTTTAATTCATTGACTTGAAAGCGAAAAGGCATATGTTATTTTAAGTTGATTTATCAACAACGACCCGCTAGATCACGTTTTCACGATTCGGACAAAGAAGAAATTTTATGCGAAACGATATTCCGAACAACTTTTCAGTTTTGCCCGAGACCTGGAAACGAGCCGAAAAGGGCTAAAACAGCACCGCAAATATTATTCGAACAATATACAACGCGGACACACAAAAATAATTAAATTTGTTTTTAATTATCAGTATTTATTTAATAAAAATATTAAATAAATTATTCATCATTTTTAATTAGAAGCGTTGTTGATAACGTGAATACTCGAGCTTAAATCCATTTTTATTTCGGACGAGGCAAAACCGGTTCGCAAAATGAATAACAGATATTTTATTAAATGTTATAAAATATTTATGAAATATTATCAAGCGAATACTCATTTTTATCGGAAAAATGATTTGAAAAACAATGGCGCAAGTTTCGTGCGTTGAATCATTCGTTAAGCCGCTCAAATGAGTCCCGAACCAATATATTATAAAAGTTTCCTAAAACTTTCACTTTTGGTCCCTGTAAAATATTTACAAAACAAACCCTCAACTATTAAACATATTACATTTTAATATTAAAGTTTTATATATATATAAAATTTATATTTTTCATTTCATTTCATCTCTTATACACACACACACTCAATATACTCTCTCTCTCTCTTCTCCATTATTTCCGGCGACCTTCCCACCACCGCCGCCACCATCTCCGGCCGCCGGAATAATTTTCCGGCGAGTTTTCCGGCCAACACCAAAGATGCTCCTCATCAACGGATCTACTCGATCCCCTATAACACGCGCCTCCACTCGCGTTTCTCCACCACCACTCACCCACCGAAACCACCACTGTCACTCCGGCCAATGCCACCGACGCCATCATCCACATCACGCCATCATCATCACCACCTCCAAACGATGTCATCATCATCATCAGAAACCACCGCAGGGTGGCGTTGTTGTTATAAACAAAGAATAAGGGGTGCGTAGGTTTATATACAACAAGGGGTGCGGGTGGTTCTCTCGGTAACCAACAAGGAAAGGGGCGCGTTTGGTTAGGGTCAGCCACCCGATTAGGGTGCGTTTTGGTTTGGTTCGGTGGGCAGCCGCCACCATGGGGTGGGTCGGGGTGACAAGCACCGATGAGTGGAGACTGAGGCTGTAGGGGTGGGTCTTGGTACAAAAAGGGGTGCGGCTGGTTTGGTTTTGCACCGGTAGGGGTGCGTTTGGCTCGGGGTTTAGAACCGCAGCGGGTCCGTTTGGTTTATAACAGCCCCACCTAGGGCGTGTTTGGGTTTGTGGGTTAACAAAACGGGGACAGCCGGGTTGGTTTCCGGACAGCCGCCCAAATAGGGTGTGTTTGGTTCGAGACAGCCGTGCGGACCGTCGGGGGAGTGGGAACGTGTGTGTCGGTGTCGTTGCGGTTGTAACAAAAGGGATTTGGCGATTGGTTGTTGGTTTGGCTGCGTGGAAAACGGGTGCGGGGGACAGCCGGGATAGCCTGGGGAAAACCACCATTAGGAGTGTGTCGCGGTTTACGGCTGGGGACCAGCCGGGGCGGGGGGGGGGGAGGGGTCAGACTGGATGGTTAGTCGGGTTTGTTTGGTTTTTAACACGAGAAACGGGTGCGTTGATTGTGGTTGACACCGAAAAAAAGGGTGGTTGTAATTTAAAAGTATTATTCGAATTATTTTCAGTTTTTTATATTATCGATTCATTGTTATAAGTGATGAAAATCTATAAACTGCGACGTCTAATAAAAATGTGATATAAATATAAAAACGGGATTGATATAAATCTATAAGCGATACTAGATATATTTTAGATGAGAGTTGAACTAAAAACGGACTTTGGCGCGTTTTTGTAACGAATAATTAAGAGCAGAAAATGTAACATGAGATTCGGGATTCGAGATTTGGAAAAGATAGATTTTGGTTTACAAAATATAACAAATTATATTTTGACGGACGTTTTGATATAAAACGGGACTTTTAACTCCCAATAACGAAGAAACTGGAACGAAATCGAAATATACACTTTAGTAGAAAATAAGTTAATTTTAATATATATTAAATCTGGCAGATTATTAATTAAACGATTTGAGCACTTTCGAGTCCGTTTCAGCCTTCCGGCGAAACACGAAAGTTGTTCGTAATGACGTTTTACTTTGCCGCGAGGCTTATCAGTTTTAAAACTTGAGATATAGCGGGTCAAAACTAAAGGTCAACGTAAAAAGTAACGGAATTTTTAATTAATATTAATACATTATGAGTACGATTTTGAATGATAAAATAAAGTCGGTTAATATATTATTTCAATTAATAGTTTTAAGATCATTATTCGGTTCTAAAAACGGAAGGTCTAAAAATAGTAACTTTCTTTAAATATTAGAGATAAGTTATATTGGACGGAAAATAGTATATATACATAAAATATACTAAGGGTTAAGGTTTAAAGACGCGCAAGTGGATTTCTCATCACATGTATATATGTATGTATACATATAAAAATATGTATGATTTCGTGGTAACGATGTACGCATCGTTGGTCATATTTATTACGTGTTATAATCAAACGACATAATTATAGGTCGTGGTCGAGATCGTTGCAGATTCAGTTGTGATTTAATTGGATTAATTGATCGTTTGGTCTTTAATCAATCTTGTCGTGAGTTTCATTAGCCTCGCTTTTTTAATCCTTTTGAATGTTTATAACCCGCGAGGGGGAACATGCTTGTCTACAATCTTCGTCTACTTTAACTCGGTTATTTATAACAAGTGTTGTTTTTTAAGGGATTTTGTGAGTATATAGGTCCCCATGTTTTACTGGTTTACATATATTTTGGGGTGAGAAACATGCTTGTTTACAAATGCATTTACATGATGTTTACAAATTGGTTTAATACTATTTGATAGGCTCGACTATTGGGATAGATATTTGACTTCATTTTTGGTCACAAATACATACTTTACATTTGAAATGATTACGGATTAGCTTAGGCTGATTGAACTGATAACAACAAAATTACTGCCCGGGTGTTCTTGGAAGGGACACCGGTAACGGGAGTACATATTTTTAAATCACTGCCCGAATTGGGTACATACAAGTCTACGTCACAGCGTCATGAACTGTAAATCACTTGGAGGGTGAGCGCGAATGTTATGAAATAGATCTATTCGGGTGCGCGTTCCCTGTTGGGTGATTAGCTACACAGGTAACGAACATTATAGCGTGATGTCCACGCGAATGATATAAAATAGATCTATTCGGGATTGACAACCCCCGTTCGAGTGACTAGCTATCACTGGGAACGAACGTTATAACATGTCGGATTACGTTGGGACTATAGGGCCCCCCGACAAATACATAATTGGTACTTTTGGTGACATTAAATTTGTCATGCATTATTTATAAAAATCTTTGGGATAAGATTGGTACTTTTGGTGACATAAAATGGGTCGTGCATATTTTATAAATATTTTACATGGTACTGTGATGACACAGTGGATAAATATATTTGTTGAAACTTACATTCATATTTAAACTAATCTATGAACTCACCAACTTTAATGTTGACACTTTTAAGCATGTTTTTCTCAGGTGAATTAGATGCTTGGATTATTTGATGTGCATTGGAGTCTTTACATTCAAGTTTTTCATGGTGATGCAATTATGGGACAAACTATTATTTTGATTTTATAAAATCAACGAGATTGTTTTACAAACGACACATTTAGAGGTCGTTCTCTTGTATCTTGAGCTGGTGTATTATGATGTAACGCCTCCTGACATATTTCCGCTGCGACACATTTTTAGAGGTGTTACAACAAGCCTAGAAGGATATGACTTGTTGCTTTGGGGAGATCTAAAGACATTATTTGAGCCTTGTGAGGAAGATGAAGTCTGGAGGAATCAACAAGGCTACAACTTGAAAAGCTAGAGATTATTTGACTTATGTGGAGTTCATGTATTGTTAATGGATAATGGAATTGCTATTCACATGATGATAGAAAAGAAATATCATCTTACTCAAGAAATGCTTTCAAGGATGATAAATAGAATACTAGAAGTTGATCATGAAAGTGAAATGGCATTTGAGCTTCTCAGATTTACAAGATCACAACTTCAGAAGTAGAAGAGTGTTTGGAAGCATCCTCTCAGCACAAATGATTTAATTAGAAGAAAATTAATGATTAACAAGATAAATATCAAGTTTAGGGGAGGATTGTTGGGAATAAACGCATCTCAAGTTAATACTGTTGATTAAAGAAACTACTGCTGCTGAAGAGTAGAAGAAATAGTTTAAGTCATTAGTACTGCTAATGTAATAGTTAGTTCTGCTAGTACAAAGTGTTAGTACTGCCAGTTTATTAGTACTGTTAGTTATGTAGTTAGTACTGTTGGTATAAATAGTTAGTAATGCTAAAGTGATATGCATGAGATATATTAGGAATAGATATGCATTGATCACTTGATGCGTTTTGTAAGCCCATTAGGGTTTCCTTGATGTATAAAAGGAACCTTAAGGCATAGATCTAGATATCAGTTTTCTAGATATTAGTTTTCACATTAGTTTTCATATTATTATTCATAGTTTGCATAGCAATCATAGTTAGTATTCATAGCTATTTAGTAATTCAAAATAGTATTCAATATATTGAAAGTTTAGTAAAGATCTTGTTTTACTGTTTCATTGTTCTTATTAGTATTGCAAACTAGGTTCCGTATAGTTTGTGATATTCTTAATCTTAGTTTCTACTATAGTTGTCTTGGATTTATCTAATTTAACTAAGCTTTAACAAGCTAAGTAAGATCTGTCAAGAAGGGATCAACAAGTGGTATCAGAGCTTGTTGAGAAACTCTGATATAAGAAGAACACTATATCTACACAATATCTCATAATCAAAGAGAAGATGTAATCACAGTCAGAAACTACCCAAACAATGTCTAGACTTAAACTTCCTATACTTAAAACAGGAGACTATGATCTATGGAGCATAAGAATGGAGCAATATCTTACTCACATTGATTATGCTCTTTGGGAGGTTTTTGTGAATGGTGATGCACCGGCTATTGCATCAGCTAGTGCTGAAGGTCACATTCCTCCCAAAACTGCAGAACAAAAGCTGTCAAGAAAGAATGAATTGAAACCAAAAAGCACTTTGTTGTTGGCTACATTCCTGATGAGCACCTATTGAAGTTTTATGGAATTAATGATGCAAAGACCCTATGGGAAGCTATCAAGACCAGGTTTGGAGGCAACAAAGAATGAAAGAAAATGCAGAAAACCATTCTGAAG
>BQNB010116887.1:0-21276 GCA_026074375.1 Tanacetum coccineum
AATCCGCGAATGAATACTTTCCTGAAAGACGTATTTTTTATTCAACATCTGGTGAGTTTTTAATATTATACATTGGTTGTTGTTTCATTAAACTATATATACATCATGTGATGCATGTTATTAACAATATACTGTAATATTAAACTACACAGATGAGGAACCTAAGAATAAGAATAATGTAGTTGAGGAGAAGATAATATCTGCGTTTTGTGATATTGCTGTGCCTCGTTTACCCGGTTTACTTCAGTTTTGGTCACTCGGCCAAACCGATAATGGGATACGCTTTGTTTCGTGTACTGATCAACCTTTTGCCCTCGAAGATTTGGACCCTCGTCACCACTTTTATAGGTTAGCTTGTATCAAGTTTCGATGTAATATTGATCATGATGATAATTATGATCCCTATAAAAGGTATACAGTTGAAGAAAAGGGTTGGCTCATAGAAAATAGTCCTGTCGCCACTGCTTTTCTTAACCGTTTTCCGGATGTAGTTCTTGATCTTAGGTCTCTCCGAGGGACTACTCCATTGGTCGAAGTTGCGCTCCGTTGTGGTTTTACTTCTCTAATATTGTTGCCTGTTTTTGATCATAACTCATCTTGTGTTGGTGTCGTTGAGTGTTGTATGAAGGTCGCTTATCTTTTCATTTTTCTCCAAGAGCTCAAGTCTGCGCTAGAGGTACGTACATCTTTTTATCTGTATCATCATTCCTACTAGTATAATAGCACCTCATTTATGTTACTTCATCAGGCTCCTCTTTGACCAAATATATACATGTCCTTGCAGAGAGCTGGCCTCAGTACGTATCATGTACAAGAATCTCTGCCATTCGAGGTACCTTCTTCTTATCTCTTCAGCAACAACATGCATATGTATCCTTGTCGTTTTTAGTAACTATATTTTTTCTCGAAACTGCGGATTTAAGTACTTATTACGTACTATAAACATATGCATATTAAACAGACTATCCACGGTCTTAAACTAGCCACATATGAAATTGAAGTTGCTTTGAAGACCCTTTGTGAGTCGCATCAATTGAGTCTTGCTCAAGTTTGGATTGCTAATGATAGTGAGAACCATGCGCCTTGTTCATCGTCATTGGAGGTTATTCGAACTAAACAAAAGCTTGTTGTTAAATTGGCTGGTTATTTTGCTAACCCACTTGATGATCATCTTCCTATGCCTCACATTTACGAGTATTACGATACTTGTAATGTGCTTCCTTTGAAAATGAGGGAGGTGTCAATTGTTGGGAAGACACTTGAAACTTATCAACCACACTTCTGCAGAAATCTTAATAAGTTGATGGTTAACGGGCCATTGGGGTTACTCCTTAGCCTGTGTAAATGTAGCTGTCTTGCTATATGCTTGAGGAGCGCTCACACAGGAGATAATGTTGATTATGTGTTTGAATTTTTATGGCCCCGAGGTCGAAACTATTCTATCGTGTTGGAGTCACTGTTATTAAATCTGAAGAGGTGTTTGCCAAGTTTCAAGTTCGCTTCTGGTCAAGAACTCGGTGGTGAATTACGTGTTGTAGATTTTCAGAACTCTACACGAAGTGGCGTAGGTTCTTTCGAGGTTCTGAAACTGGAACAAGGAATGGTGAAGGAGGAGGATGATCATAAACAACAACATCAAGGTACTATGAAAGAAGCTGCAACGAACCTTTACGGTATATCATTTATGTTTTATTTCTAATTTACACTTGATTTTAGCTATGTAATCCAAATGTGAATGGAATGTCGTCTTTTATCATATTCTGATGGTAGTATTACAAAAACCTTTTTTTTTTAATTCTTTCTGCTACACTATACATCAAACATACAATATTTATGATCTGCATAACCAGAAGACCTTTCTTCATATCGCTTTCTACTTTCTTTTTTAGCATCAACAGAAACTCAAATGCAATAATGTATGTTCTTGGCATTTCAGGGCAAGGACCAAACTCTTTGAAGAGAAAGCTCACTGATTTGTCCAAGGGTTCATATATACTTTATTCTGACCCATTTTGGAACGTTGACGATGACATGCCCGTAACAACATCTTATATGAAAAAAACTGCTACAATAACCATCCGAAGCTCATATATACTTATAGATGCTATGGAGAAAATTGAGGAAGAATTCATGTTGGACCCTGAAACTTACACGTTAGAGTACCAGGCTGAAGGAAGTTGGTTTAAGCTTGAAACTGATGTACATTTGGCTGGTTTAAGAAAATGTTACTGAAAGGACCCAAATTGTCGTCTTAAAGTATGTGTGCTGCCATCTAGCATAGAAACAAATGGACTTGCAGATCAACAACACGCTCAATAGTTAAAAATTTGAAGCTGAGTCATGATTTTTGTTGTTTTGATATTTCCTATTATGCTTGTTGAAGTTGGGTTCCCATATAAATCTACCACAACTTATATCTGATCATAATGGTAATGTGGACGATTAAAATGATCATGTCAGTATTTATAAAGCATTGTTTTAAATCTTGATTCCCTTAGCTACACCGTGGTTGGTTAACTGTTAAAATAGGTCAATGTTGTGACTGTTACAGTTGGAAATTCTGTATACGGAGGTTTGGATACATCAAACTATGATTTTATGGACCTAACTACTGGCTAGGTGCATGGTCGTCGAAAGGCTTCGGTGGCCACTCTTAGTGAAGAGTTGAAACTTTTTGTGGTCACTGAACTGCTGAGGCAACTTGATCATCCGTGCAAGTTTGCGGAGGGAGGGTAAACTTGTTAAGAAACAATGTTGTGATAGAAATAAAACAGAATACTTCTATCAGTCAATGAAAGGCCTTCATTGAGTCTTGTGTTTCTCATCAGTCACAAATATTTTGGTTATATGCGACCAGTTATCATACATTTTTTTTCTAAACTATTCCCTTTTTGTGACCAGTTTTCAAACACAAATATTTTGGTTATATGGTTCCCCCAACAAGAAAGATTATTATGTCGGGTAAACAAACAAATCGTAACATTCAGAATTTGTCGCTTTTATGTGTAAAACCATCAGAATTCGTCGTTTATCAGGCAATATAATGGTTGTACAGACAACTAGACAACTTGAACAATATATTTTCACATAACCCCCACTGTTTAAGTTTAATAATGATGTATAATGAAATATCATGGTCAGAGACACGATTTAAAAAAATTTCTTCAATAGGACTAAGCAAAGTATAATTGTTAATAGGGTCACAAACTCACAATGAAGAGTAGCCAGAAACAACCATGGATCCCATTCAATCACAAACACGACCCACAAAAATTTCATACAAAACATAGTTTGTGTTCCAGTGATTCAACTTAATCACGGGAAGAAGATTCAACAATTTTTAGTTATTCCTGCCGTAAAAGATCCACGACTCAATTGTCTAGTCAAAACTAGCAAAATGATGTGTATTGAAGTATTTATTGATTTAGTGAACTGATTTGTTGCCTAACGGTGCGAGCACAATCAGCATACTTCTCGACCAGCGTCTTGCATTTTAGTGGGTCCTTAGTGTTCTCTTTGTAGCAATCCAAGCAAGCAGTCAAATCGGCTGAACAAGGCATAGGTTTTGGCTGCGGAATTTTAAACTCTTTATCATGAAGTTCCTTTGCCTTTTGCGTTACTTCAACCACCAACTCATCTTCTTGTTTTTGTAATTTCTCCAAAACCTTTTCACTGTCTTGAAGAACAGAACGAATAGCTTCTACCTCAGCATTAACAGGTGGTGCGGGTAGCGGAACTGGGAGGTACATGGGCGGCCATCCGGGGACAGGGGGTGCGCCTCTTGGGGCTTGAGAGTTGTCATGGATCTCCTTTTGGTTGGTGTGTTTAACTTGGTTTTGTTGGGGAGTTTTGGGTGTCTTTGGTTTTGGTTTCCTTGTTTTCTTTTTTGTTTTGTCAGCTTCATCTGCTAGCTGTCTAACCAAGTTTCCGCTGATTTGAATGGTAAATGCATCATCCATGGCTTTTATGCCCACTTCCTGTGACAAAGATTTAGCTGTCAGATTAAGCAACATATTTGTGCATTTAGTAACAAAAGGTATCACAATGCAAGTATAACAAATTTAAAGTCAGGCACCTCAATAAAATTATTTATTTCCAACAAAAATGTCATACACCTCAATAAATTATTTATTTCCAACAAAAACGCCATGCACCTCAATAAAATTATTTATATTCTGAATAAAAGCACTACTTGGGTTGAATTTCCGTGCAATTACAAATAACAGCAATTGACCGCAAAATGTAACACGTGAAAGAATAAGAACTGAACAAGCATATTATGTGAACGTCACATCGTGTAGTATAATGTAGTGAGTGATCATTAGAGATATTAACTACTTTTCATCAGAAATTACATTAAAAACAGTTCAACCCACATATATATATATGATAATATATCCTTGATTATACCAACTTCAACTCCACACCTTACCACTACTTTCTCTCATTGGCAAGATGATAGAAATTACAAATGCCAACTTTTACTAAATAAATAGGGAATTGGCTCGTGCTGACTGATCCTTCTTGAAGTAACATGGCTAGTCCGTGCATGAATCATGCCCAGTATGTGTATCTTAAAAACGAGCACCGACCAACCATGTTTCTGATGTAAGATCCATGCAGCACATATTATGGGACATATTATAGAGAACACATACGATCCAGCAATACATATTAACAAAGACTAAAACTTGACAAATTAATGCGGTTAGAAGTTGTGATGTAAACTGCAACTCGCTGCAGAAACAACACATAAGCATGTTGATATGACTACTTGAGTTAATGAGTCGTGAAAGCCTAATCACCCAAAAACTATACCTACTCCCTTATCTTTCACACTACTTACCATCAATACCACTGCTAATCCTAAAGCACTAAAGTCCTCCATAATCAGCTGCGCGACCTAACAATATCTTGATTCTTGAATGAGCATATTCAATGCCTGAGATAAAATACTAACCTTATGTTTTATGTTACTCAAAAAAATTAGATCATCCACATAACCACATCATCTGCCTGCATACCATGTACTGTGGGGTATGCTTGGTGGAGAGGTTCTCATTCCTACTCTTTATGATTTATTGTGGCAATTGAACTTATTAAGTTGACCACTTGCTATTTTGGCATTCAAAACAACAGCATATATCAAAAACCACATGTTATACTTTGGAGCTGCATACTGTTGCACACATCAAAACAACAGGAAATTTACCATTGCCAGCAGAGGTCTACGAGGACTATGGATAGGGAAGCATATCTGTTGTTACTTTCTGTAATATATCAGCAGCCGCAATACCTGTTCACATTTCAAGTCTCATCTAGCAGCTGTGGTACAGTCTGATTAAAACAAAAGGAGTTACCTGTGCCTGTGGCAAACCAATGACCTAATAAATTAGAGCTGAGCAAAACCAACCGAAAACCGAACCGAACCGACAAACCGAGCCGAACCGACCGAAACTGAAACGACCATTTTTGGTTCGGTTTTCAGTTTTGTATATTTAAGGTTTTTGGTTTCGGTTTTGCTCGGTTCGGTTCGGTTTGGTTTTCGGTTTTGCTCAGTTCACTTTGGTTCGGTTTTCGGTTCATGTTTTTCTCAAAGTCGGTTTTCGGTTCGGTTTTGAACCGATGCTCACCATCGGCAGAACTTAGACTGGGCGGGGAGGGCTATGCTAGTTTAGGGGCTACGATAAAGAAGTTGATACAAAGTGATGGAGCAAAGGGATAGCTCTAATGTCAATGGCTCAGCACACGTCCATTTCTTTCCTACTCGCTTACTAATACTGGTTAATGCAAAAACCAGTGAGATGCATGTATATTCCAACAATGTAGTAAAACATTTTGAATATGGTTACACATTTTTTATTTTCAGGGCCGGGGTCTCACCACAGACATAAGTAGCACGTTTTAACCATTCGACACATCAGACCTGTCATGAGTGAGTCAGTGAGCATATATGGTTGAAGCCATGACTAAAGCAGTTGAAGACTTGATGCTTGGAAGATTAAATATTATAGAATAATTTTCTAAATTAGGTTAGACCTTAGTATAACCTTGCTAGTTTTTGTATTACATATTGTTGAAATTTGTAGATGGGACAGGAGTCCTTAGGATTAAAGGTAGCGAGTCCATCTCTCTAGTTTAGTGAGAGGATCCCTCACAAGTCACAAGTCACGGAAACAACCAATTGTTATTCATCCAGTGGAATATTTCCTGGGGGTATCGTCCTCTATTTCCCATTAACAGTCTCCAGATGATTGGACCAAAAAAGTCAAGCTCATGTCATGAACATCGTAACTGAAGTTGCAGCATGGATGATTAGTGCACTTTCTAAGACTATGAGAAGTTCGTGAACCCAAAGAAACTAAAAGTAATCCGCTTACATGCACTCATAATGTGTAAGAGCTTGAGTAAGACTCTTTTTCGTGATCCCAAGTAACTATTATCACTTCTCTCTTTGACGAAAGTACCTTTGTTACAACGCAGTTCGCTCCAGCAACTTACCGTCTGCTGTCAGAACTCAAAAATAGATCAACAAAGACACTACTAGCCTGTTCAGATGCAAAAATGTTCGGTGACTTCAAGTCTCAATAAGTATGCAAGGTGCTGTCATACTCGTAACCGAAAATGGTAGAAAGACCTTGTTGTATAATTAAATCAAATAAGCTAGGACAAACTTAGTTGAAACCTGTTATTTACGGCATACTATAACGAAAAAGATTCCATGATGTTCTACAAATTCACAGGTGTTTATAAACACAGCTTTTTTCGAACTAGTAAAAGACAGTCACAACTATTTACAGTTTCGATGATCTCATTGCATATTTAGCCACATATCTACTATTTTCATGTATAAAAAGGTAAACGGATAAACTTTCTCCCTGTTCAGGTTACCCAGGAGGCGAGTCATTGACTTAGATGTACGCAGCCTAACGGGGATATTCCGTGACTGTTTCCGACCCTTCCCCCAAAATGCTTATCATTTTCATGTGCACGAACAAAGTTCCTCAGTGGCCCTAAATCCACACAACTACTTTTCAGAATTAATACTTAAATGTCAACTAACACAAAATAGCGTTCTTAACGCTGCACTCCATACAACGTGTGCCGGTCTTACTCATCACGAGGGCAGAAACGAACCCAATCCGAGTTCAAGCGCGTCAGCGCCTTTAAAATTACAATTTACAACGCTTAAGCTCGTATCAAGCCTTATGCTTTTAGCTCGAGCTCGGCTCGTGGCATATTATACATATAGGATAGGAAGTAGATAAACATATATAAACAGATATATTTCTTGTGCGTGTATAGGCTCATAAGCCTAATCAAGATTTGGGTATGAAGCTCGGGCTAGATCAAAATAATCAGTTAAACAATTTATTTAAAATCGACAGAGCTTATAATTAACCTAACAATGCAAATACATCCACAGCAAACAGTAATTACAGAAAGGATAAGTTTGAATTAAAATAATTAGGTTTAAAGATGGTACCTGGATTGAATTGATGACCACTGCGATTTTATTTGAGAAGTTGTAAATTTAGGGGAAATTTTTTAGATGTAATGAATTTTGTTATTAGTATAAGTTTTGGACTTGGAGTATTTGATATGATTGTTAAAGTCCTTTCTTTTGTGTAGTTTGTTGTGTTTTGTCCTTGAGATGTTATACAAGTGCATGATAGTCCATTTGAAGGAAAAGTTACTACCTATGATTAGGGTGTCAATTTTTGACATGACATGATAAATGACACGAAGTTAAACAGATTTAGGTTGAAGATAAATGGGTCTGGGTCAAAAATAGGTCAACACGTCTAACGCGTTTAATAAACACCTATTGTTTGAGTCGAGTAAGTATTAAACAAGTCAACCCGTGAACCTGTTTAAGTATATATAAACCTTTAAAAATAAAATTTATAACTTGAGCTTTATGTTGATTTGGATTAAATGTATTGTGCTATTTACTTAATATAAATGAATTATGATTATAAATTATATATCATTGAAATTGTTGTATAGTTATTCACTTATTTGTATGTTATGTTATATATTTTTTAGATCCTTATATCATTTTTGCATTTAAATTAGTTAAATCAATTAACCATCAACATTATTCATCGCTTGATCTATTTACTTAAGCATGTTAAACTGGTCACAAACGGGTTACACTTATTATGCAACTCTGTGTCAGGGTTTAGTTTCTTGACACGATTACTAAATGAGTCGTGTTTGGGTAGAGGTCATACTAACCTGCCAACCCTCAAACCCGAACAAGTTAACTTAAACACGACTCGATTGCCATCTCTACCTATATGATAAATAGGTTGGAGAAAGTTTTGGAGTATATTAGACTGATATGTTGTTTATAAAGAAATTACGGATTGCATTTAGTTGGCAGAGTTTATGGCATGGGTAAGGACGATACTTGTTCAATTTAAATAGTGCACGCGACTAGTTTTGATATTTAAGTTAAAGATTATTTATTTAAGAAAATGTAAAAGAGGAAATGCTCTATGTTTTTTTCAACTTGCAAGTGCAGTCTCAGCGCAATTCAAACGAAATATTTTGATGTGCAATTATTATTTCTAAAGAACTTCCGTTTGCACTTCTAAAGTTTCATTTCTAAAATATAACAATCAGCGAGGCACATTTGCATATTATGATTAAAATATTAATGCTACATATCTGAGAGAGTGAACAGTGAAATCTACAGTAAAACCCACTATACACTCTCCACCGTCCTTCTCATATACGTGTTTAATCAACACATTCATCATCATACCTCTCACACACAAAACCTCTCCACAGACACAATAACACACAATTGTGATTCATCAAACCCACAAGCCGGAAGCAAAAATTAGCGGCAACGACTGATTTCCAGCAGCAAAATCAAGATCCAAATGATTTTTGCAATCTCGGGTATGTTGTTAAACCTAATATCAAAAATTATTTTCCCTAACAATTTTATTGTAGCTTTAATCTTCGGGGGTTTCTTATACGGCTTGATTTTAGATATAAGTTATGGGCTTGAGTAGTTAGGGCAATTACACAAGTGGTTAGTGTGTTAATATCTACAGAATTTTTAGGCCAAGCAAGTGTGTATGTTAGTATAACTTACATAATTTTGTGATGAAATGGTGTCTTTGAAAATGGGTATGTGTGAAATTACACATATACTAGAAATTAATATAATATTATGTGGAAAACTAGAAAGGGGGTTGAATAGTTTTACCGCTTTTTAATTTAGTGAATAGTTTGTTTATAGAAACTTATATTCGATTTTATGTGAATTCACAATGTGCACAATATGAACAATTTAACTCAACAAATAAGTAATGACAAGATATGCAATAAATATACAAGACAAGAGATAAGAGATAGAAATATCAAACTACAACACAATGATTTATAGTGGTTCGGTAACAAAGCACCTCTTCGCCCTACTCCATTCCCCGAGCACCAAACTCGAGAGTTTTCTTCACTATGTCAACAAGCTCCCTTTAGCGGAGAAAACCGTACACAACTAAGCTTACACCGATTTCAGACACTAATCCAAATGTCGAGTTCTAATATTAGCTAGAACCAATCTATCACAATTAACCACACTACTTCACAACAATTCACAACTTCGCTTAACCACACCACTTTTTCTTCACTTCATAACTTCTCTACACTTCACAACTTCACTTCACAACTTCTCTACCTTTCACAACTATTCTATACTTCACTTCACAACTTCACTACACTTCACAACTTCTTTACCCTTCACAACTATTCTATACTTTACTTCAACTAAACACTACCTTGATCACATCAATCTAGCACTACTTACTAAGATCACCCCGATCTTACTATACTTACAGTGATCACACAATCTACCTATTATACATAACTACGATACACACCTTCACAATATACACAAATGATTTACAAAATATAATACAATTGCAACAAGGTTGCAAGGACACACACTAATCTATAATACTTCTTTAGTTGATGGTAGGAAGTATTCTTCTCTTGCACTTGAGGATCTAAGCTTGGATCACTTAGAAACAAAGATTTATGATTAAATGATCAAAGGATTGTGAGAAATGTGTGGACTGATTTTAGACAGAAAAGAATGAGTGCAAAAGGTGAGAAAATCAGTGGGGAATAGTTCAGTATTTATAGGCAAACTGAGGAGCCTTTTTGTCTTGCCGGACCCCTTAATTAGGGTGCCGGCCCCCTTATAATTAAGAGGACCGCCCGTGTATTTAAAGGGTCCGGCCATGCCAGGACGCTCCCTTTTTGTCTTTTCCAGGGGAGGTATTTTCTGTAACATTTCTAGCCATTTTTAGGTAGAAAATTTGAATTCAAAATAATTATTTTGAATAAAACATTTCTTTTAAATCTAAAAATGTTTTGTAAAAGTTATAAAAATGTTTGTGACATTTCTATAAAAAAATAATATGAGGTTAAATAAAAAATCATTTGATCATAAAATGCGTTAAGCATTTATTTATTCATACCTTTAAGTGATTAAATTTTCGAAATGAAAATTTACTATTAATTACTTGTTTACGAATAATTTTTCATTAATCATTTTTACATTTTGTGATTATCAAAACGTAGAGAGGTCGAAAAATATTAATAACGTTTTTAGACATTATTTCAATTAACAATCTCCTCCTTTTTGATGATTACGAAATCTAAACTCATTAAATGTATAATTATTTTTAAACAAGTATTTAGTGAATTTTATTTATATTTCTCTCCTTTTTTGTAGAATCAAAAAGGCTTTGTCGATGAATGTTAGTAAAACCGATGGAATAAATGCTCCCCCTTGATGTGTACTCCCCCTCGTTCGAGGGCATCAAAGAATCGAGCTATGATAATTTTGCTACAAAAACAAGTTAGAAGGATAAGATAACAATTTCTAACATATAGCAAAGAAAGACGAAAAATACTAGAATATGAGTCATTCAACAACAAAAAAATTTAAGACAAACAAGTGCACAAAAATATAATACTAAAGAGCATTTATTAAACATAAGACTTGTGTATAAAACACAATCATGCATACATCAAATTAAAATAATATGCTTGAAGCATATTAATCACAACATACATAAATAAAACTACAAAGGTCCTAATTTGGCTAGATTGCCATAAGAAACCATTGGACTTGCTTGCAAAATAAGAGGGTTGGACATTTATTTGAAAACGAGAAAGTGGGCATGTAACATGCTTAGTTGGTTGTTGGTGGAGAGTTTTGAGCGGAGGTGGTTGTTGGAGGGTAGTCACGTTGGACTTGAAGTGGTGGTTGTGGACGAGTAAGAAGAAATTCATCCTAATAAATCTTCACTTCAAGGTAGGAACTGTTTTTTGTTAAAGATGCAACAAGGACAATAACCAACATGATGTTCAACTTGATTTAAGTTTGGGGTGTGAGGAAAGTTTAGAGAATAGGGTGATGATGGAGTGTTACGTTGGGAAATATGCATGGCTAGAAAGGTTTGATAAGTCATGAAATGATAATGTCATTCATGAGCATTTCTCTACATGGAGATGGAGGTAGTGGTGGTTGAGTTTGGTTGTCACCTTGAGGTGAGGATGGAGTTTGAGCATGAAGTACACTAGAAACATGTAGATTGATGAGTAAGTGAGGAAATGAGGGTTATGTGTGTTAAGTTTGATTGACACTTTGTGGTGGAATGAAAGCTTGTCCAACATTAGTGTCACAAGAATCACCAAGTGGAAGTGAGTGAGGTTGTAGTGAATCATGGTTTGAGAAAGTGGTAGGAAGGTTTTCATGTGATGGTTCTTTGAGAGGAGATTGTGGTTTAGGCATTGGTGTAGGCAAGTTAACATCAACCTCATTGTATGTGTTACAATAGTTCAATTCCTTTCTCCAAACGGGTCTTACGGATATTTTGGCAACCTTTGAAGGTTTGGGTAAAGGTTTGTGAGGGGAAGACATTAGAGAAGACAAGTTGAATGTGGTGATTATTTTGCGTACCCGGATGGGGATTGTTAGTCCCAATAGATCTATTCACAACACTCACGTTTACTACAATAGCAATTAATGGCTCATGATAAAGGGGACTTAATTGGCAGTAGGTACTTAGGTAATAATAATAAGGAAATAGCATACAGTTTCAAAAGTACTTGTGTCCAATGTGTAAATTAAGCATGTAATCTCACCCCGTAGAGTTTATAAAACAAGTAAGTAGAAAAAGGGGCTATGAACTCACCTTATGCGATACGGCAAAAAATCAACAATATAGACGCTGGAGTAAATCGAACACCCTAAGTGCAACCTAAAATAAATGGCGCAACTTAGCAAAATAAACAACTAACACTCACACACATGTAAATGAAATAAAAGAAAATTTATATAAAACGTTTTTCTTTAACCGGAACAAGTATGGCATTGCATCCTAAATTTATAGGTCAAAATTACTTAAAACACAACTCCTAATCTGAATTAATGTCACTTCTAAGACATGTCTTAAATTTACATCTTAACCAATAATTTCTACAAGTGCCTACGCTAGTTTTACGTCTATCTATTTCTTTATTTACCAAAATTCTGAAATTTACCCATCTTAGAAGGCGTATAATTAAAAATCCGCAATTGAATAAAATATGAGATTTTCGCGTACAGAAAGCCTTACGAGTCTATTTCCATAAATGTAGGGCCTACTGACCAAAACGTTTTAGGACCTGGGTGAAATTACTAGTTTACCCTTCAATACAAGTGCAGGTCATTTTCTGAAATTCATATCTTTACCATTTTTAACATATCTCTTAAACCGTACATCCGATGAGGATGAAACGCATGGCCAAATTTAATTTGACTCGATACCTAGAAGTTACAGTTTAACTAATTTGGGTGTTAGTATACAAAATGTTTGACTTATGATGGTTTCAAATTCAGGTCGCACAAAGTGACTAGTTTTATTAAAATTGTGATTTCTCACCCATCCGAAATAGTTATCACCCCATCCCAACGGATATGTATACCTAAGACATGTACCTAGGTTACAATTGATTTTCCTAGAACTCCCCAAGCCAAATATATTTTTATACACACTAATCTATTAATCATTTCAGAACTGTCCCAAATAAAGAGTGACTAATTTTTGTAGCTTACGAAAACGGACGCATTTTGAAATCTAAGAATGCTATTAAGGTGAAACCAGTTGGAGGTGACACCTCTAAGTTTCCTTTATAGGTACCATGATTTCTTTTAAAATAGTTTTCATGAAAACATGGAGTTAAGCCCCATTTCCTAACACTTGGTCTGATTCAACTAGTTTTAGTAAATCGGTCGTATCTCCCTCATCCGGAAGAGATATGGCTCTATCCAATTAACCACATGGACCTAAGACCTAGGCCTATATTTCTATCAAAACTCTCAGGTACCTCATGACCAAATTTTTTTCATAATAACCTGTTTAGCTACTACTCTAAAAAACAGTCCCTAAAACCTCATCAAAACCAATCCAAACATCATTCCAATACGTCTAAATCTCTATACAATGCCACACTTGATTGTTTAACACATTAATAAACACATAACATCATAAATTTCTAGAATCAAACATCAAATTGCATGGTGATGTGTTTCAAAAGCTTTAAATTTATAATGACTGAAAATACCAATTTTATTATCGGGAAACACACGGGTAAGAGTATAACCCACGTATATAGTATAATCTTTTTAGGTAAGACCATGTCGTCTACAGGGATTTGAGTAGTGTTCAAATAATAATAAAGAAAATAGACTTTAACAACTTTGAAAATAACTTTTGTTTTACCAGTGATAATAAAGATGACTACTCGGATAGTTAAGAATAATTTATAAGTAGTGGTAATGATTAAGACCTCGAAGATGGAACTTTAACTTATAAAAAGGATTTCTCGTCAGAAAACGTTTTCACAAATTAACTTAAGATTTATATTTAGTTGGCTAGACCAGATGTGTCACTCAAATGATCCAGTTACTTATTATATCAAAGCTTATTTTGTTTATCAATTCACGAAAATGGATT
Organism: Tanacetum coccineum; assembly: GCA_026074375.1. Taxonomy (NCBI): domain Eukaryota; kingdom Viridiplantae; phylum Streptophyta; class Magnoliopsida; order Asterales; family Asteraceae; genus Tanacetum; species Tanacetum coccineum. Next base: position 14,031 of record BQNB010116887.1, read on the forward strand.
TCTCAATACAGACGATAAAGACCATAGACAAATCTTTAAAACCATATAGATCATAAAGGGTCTTTCGACCTATACTGATATGATTATATAATCTAAGTTGATAAGCAAAATCAACAAGATAAGATATAATAGGGGTGCAACATAAGATTGAGATTAATGAGATCTAATCATATCAAACACTTATTCATTATCATAACTTCACCGAGTAGTCATGAGAGAATTAGCCTCTCATGGCTATGTAGTTCATAACATAACTTGATTCAACAAGAAACCTCATTATTTCAATAAACTAAGATGATATTTTTCTTCGTTCTTGGTTGTTTAATCTTGAATCTTCAAAAGGTATGGTGTTTATGGCTTAGGAGAAGGTTGGGAAGGTTTAGAACTTCATAAGGGAGAGGGGTTATGTGTGAGATGAGAGAAGTGTATATTTTTCATATCCAGATGGGAAGTGCGGCGCACAATCTTTAAGGTGCGGCGTACTTAGGGAGTTAATGTATTATTTTGACTGAGCCTTTAATTCTTTTGACTTTGAGGAGAAGTGCGGCGCACATGGGGTAAGTGCGGCGTACATTTGCACTTTTCAGCTTGAGACTTTATCTTTTCTTGTATCTTGATTTTCAAAGTGTATAAGTACTCGATCTTTGTTTTAGTTGAGCTTGGGATGTTTTAAAGTGAACCTGGTATTTCATGCTATTAAGTATCGAAAGTTCACGAGAAATGATAAAATATGTATAAATACCGCCACCAAAAACATTTATAATTTAGAAGCGTATCAAATCCCATCCCACACTTAGCTATTGTTGCCCTCAATCAATTTAAAGCGGAGAAAATAAAGTATCATATATCGTGATATGAGAAATTTAGAATTTTTAGCAAGAGTTATGCGCATATGATTAACTTTCGGCATAGACATATAACATAGCACCTCACAAGGGAATGTGTTTGATTTTATAATTCACTCGAGCCACTCATATAGGGTTTATATTTTTGTGAAGACACTCAATTTGCACAGACATAATCTAGACAGCTACCATATGCTTGTACTTGACACATAAACATGACCGAAGGGCGAAACTTGATACTGATGAGGGATAATAGCATATACAAATCTTCATGTGCCAGAACTTAAGCCTTTATTTCTTTGAACTACTGTGTGTGTGTGTGTGTGTGTGTGTGTGTGTGTGTGTGTGTATACATATATATATATATATATATATATATATATATATATATATATATATATATATATATATATATATATATATATATATATATATATATATAAATATATTCTCGTTTTTCATATAACTCGGGCTTGGACACTATAGTTTGTTTAATTTTTTGTTTGTTTTTTTTGTTGTTTATTTATATCTTCTTTCAAACTTTGACCTTCTTACCACTTAGGTACTTCAACAACTTAGCACTAAAGGGAGTGCTTGCAAGAAATATGAAACTTGCGGATTAATTTTTAACCTCAAACATATGATTAATCAAGGTCTTTGCTAGTAAATTAGGAACAAGCACAAAGTTCTAGAGTTTTTTAATTACCTGGCTCACTCAAATATAATTATACAACCAATACCACTATTCAGAAAAGAGGCACAAATTACAAATACACAGCCGTAACGACGGATGAGACACTTGCAATTGCATTAAACCTTAACTCGAACAGGCTAAAGGCATCAATTATCTTAGGTACCAAAGGTGGATACCCGAATATATTCTAAGGCTTATAATTCTCACAATTTAGTAGGATTAGGTTGTGCTAGTTATAATGTCGATCCGGTTTGATTTGTCTTACTAAGAGCATTTTTTTATTTGAAAGCATATATAAATATATTAAGATTTTTCGTAAAATAACAGTTTGAAAAATATATTTAATTTTTGGCAAGGGAAAACAAGGAGAGATATATTAAATTTTTCCTATTTGGCTCCCCTCCACACTTATGTTGAACATTGCCCTCAATGTGATAACTGATAAACTAGAAAATAAGGAAAATTAAGGGAAAACGGTACTTCCCGGGGCATAGAGATATATAGTTGCGAGAGAGCTATCCTTGAGCATACTTCATAATTTTCCAATCTTTAAGCTATATTACCTGCACAAAAGTAAACACACAAAAGCACACAAAAAGAAAATATATTTTTTTGGGTTTTTTTTAGAAAAATAAATAAAGGATACGAATGGAGTTTAATGGAGGAGGGACTCCTCCACACTTAAGTAAAGAACGGGTTGCCTCCCGAGAAGCGCTTAATTTTTAAGAGAGTCGTTAGCTATACTCCTGCTTCTGGAGTTCATTCTTTCGGAAAGAATGGAGTGACTGCTTCCCTTTGGTTATTATAATATTCTTTTTCATGGTATAGTTTGAGTCGATGGCCATTAAAAATAATTATTTTTCCATCTTTTCCATATAGTTCAACATATCCGGATGGATATTGGTGTTTTACTACGTATGGTCCTGACCAGCGAGATCTGAGTTTCGGTTGTTTGAATTTATACTTTGAGTGAAAAAGTAGAACCTTGTTTCTATGTTTGAATTCTTTTATCATTCTTAGTTTTCTATCGTGCCAGACTTTGGTTCTTGTCTTGTATAGACGAGAGTTTTCATAGGCTTGGTGTCTAAGTTCGTCTAATTCGTGTAACTGAAACATTCGTTTTTCTCCAGCAGCGATGAGATATGGGTTACAATTCTTCAGGGCCCAGTATGCACGGTGTTCAATTTCAAATGGTAAATGGTAGTTCTTTCCATATGTGAGTTTGTATGGTGTTGTACCGGTTGGTGTTTTGTAAGCAGTGCGAAAAGCCCACAGAGCGTTATCAAGTTTTCTTGACCAAATAGCAGGATTGTCTTTAACAATCTTTTCAAGAATTCTTTTGAGGGCTCTGTTTGTGTTTTCAACTTGACCACTTGTTTGAGGGTGGTATGATGTAGAAAAACGGTGACTAACTCCATATCTTTTCATGGTCTTTTCCATCATTTTGTTACAGAAGTGAGTACCTCGGTTGCTTATTAGAGCTTTGGGCATTCTGAATCGGCAAAATAGTTTCTTTAGAAAAGTAATAACAACTCGGGCATCATTGGTTGGCAAAGCTTGAGCTTCGGCCCATTTAGATACGTAATCGATAGCAACAAGAATGTATTCAAACTTATGTGATTTTAGGAATGGTTCCCATAAAGTCGATACCCTAAATATCGAAAATTTCACATACTTGAATGTTGGTTAAGAGCATCTCATCACGTTCGATATATTTCCCATCTTTTGGCATGCTTCGCAAAGTCAGACTAGAGTATGAGATTCTTTTATGATTGTTGGCCAGTAAAATCCTGAATCTAGGACCTTTTTAGCGGTTACGTTCGGTCCATAATGTCCACCGGTTGGTCCGTGGTGACATTGATCTAAAATGGTTTGAGTTTCTGGTCTAGATACATAGCATCTGATCATACCGTTAGAACATACTTTGAAAAGAAAGGTATTCCAAAAAGTATGTTTTGAGGTCAGAGAAAATTTGTTCTTTGTTGGTATGTCAATCCCTTTTTGGTATAAAGCACTCACCAAATAGTTTGCAAATTAAGCCAACAATGGTTTCATTTCCTAGTGTTAATTTCTATAAAGGGTTTATCCAATAAAGTTTTCGTCAACCTCAACTGGCCCATCACATGACTCGTTATAGGTCAACCAATGAGAAATGATCGGCACAACATTTTCGGTACCTTATTTATCCTTGATTTATATATTGAATTCCTGAGGTAGTAGAAATCCATCAAATAAGAGGGTTTTGTGGTCTTGTTTTTAAACAATGTTTACGAGCTGATGATCAGTGTGAACTATAGTATTTAATAGTATAAGGTAGATCAAATTTGTCGAATGTAAAAACACAACCATAAGTTCTTTCTCGGTATGGGAGTATTTTTGTTTAGCTGGTTGTGAGTTTTTCTTGCGAAGTAGATTTAGGGAAAGTTTTTACCACCAACCATCTTTTTGACCTAAGACAACTTCGACTGTGAAATCACTTGCATCACACATAAGTTCAAATGGAAGATTCCAGTTTGGGCTTACGATCACAGGAGCACATGTGAGTTTCTCTTTTTATTTGAATGCTTTTTGACATTCATCATCAAATTCAAACGGAGTATCTTTTTCAAGAAGCTTAGTTATAGGTCGAGCAATTTTCGAGAAATCTTTTATAAATCTTCAATAAAATCCGGCATGTCCTAGAAGGCTTCTAACACCTTTGATGTTGGTAGGGGGTGAAAGTTTTGAGATTACGTTGATTTTTGCTTTATCGATTTCAAGCCCTGCGCCAGACACCTTGTGTCCAAGCGCAATTCCTTCCTTGACCATGAAGTGACATTTTTCCTAATTAAGGACAAGATGAACATCTTTACAACGCTGGAGCATTTTATCAAGGTTATTTAGGCATTTGTCGAAAGAATTTTCAAAGACTAACAAATCGTCCATGAATACTTCGACTGATTCTTCAATCATGTCATGAAAGATTGCCAGCATGCACCTTTGAAAAGTAGCTGGAGCATTACATAACTAAAAGGCATTCGCCTATAAGCGTATGTACCGAAGGGACATGTGAATGTTGTTTTTTCTTGATCATTAGGATCCATAGGAATTTGGAAATATCCTGAAAAACCATCGAGGAAACATAATTATTTATTTCTTGCTAGTCTTTCCAACATTTAATCCATAAACGGCAAAGGAAAATGATCTTTTGTGGTTGCTTCAGTGAGTTTATGATAATCGATGCATACTCGCCAACCCGTACACGGTTTTCAGTTGGACAAGTTCATCATTTTCGTTTGTGACTACTGTAATACCGCCTTTCTTTGGTACACAGTGAATAGGACTAACCCAAGGACTATCAGCAATTGGATAAATAATACCGGTATCCAAGAGTTTCATGATTTCTTTCTTAACAACTTCTTGCATGTTTGGATTTAACCTTCTTTGTTTTTGGACAACTGTTTTCTTATCATCTAGAAGTTGTATCCTGTTTTTACAGAATAATGGCCAGATACTAGGAATATCTGTTATTTTCCAAACAAATGTTTCTTTATGTTTTTTAAGGAAAGATACAAGTTTGCTTTTGTTTTGAGCAGAAAGTTGAGATGATATGATTACAGGAAGAAAAGATGGGTCTTCCAAAAATACATATTCCAAAGTTTATCAAGGAAGAGGTTTGAGTTCGAGATCCATAGGAGGTTCTTTGAGAGATGTTTGATTTTATAATCTGTGTTGATGGTGTGACAATCCGTCAAATTCAGGTCGTTATTTTATTCTCGAGTATTAAATATAATTTTCATTTTTATGTTGAGATGTGAACTCACTATTAACCAGAAGAAATTAGGGTTTACGTTTGCAAATTAAGTAACGTCAACGAAGAACCGGAGAATCCTACGTTAAGTATCGATGTTTATGTTATCGAATTTCTGTAGAAATATTTTTATTGTATTCGTTTTTATTTTTCGTGTCTCGTACTATTTTTACTTTTTACGAAAAACGACTACAAATCGTACCTTTTTAAATATCGGTCTTTGATAATACCCGCATTTACAAATTATGGGGCAAGTCTACACAACTCACCCCACTAAAAAGCCCTCCCATTGGGGCGGATTCACCAAGGGACTAGGTGTCCCCTTGGTGTTGATTCATGCCTACACTTGTCCTTCTAGTCCAAGACTTATAAAAGGCCATTTTGACCAACACATACATACATAACGTATAATCTTCATCAAAATTTTGCACTCCTCTCTCCCTCTCTTGCTCTTGACGCCACCAAACACACACCACAAACACCCATCTTATAAAAATCTTGAAGATCAAATGATGAACACTAGTGAATATGACTACCTAGTGTAATCTTTATATTTTCTTTGTGGTGATTTGAAGAAGTATTCAAGAAGTTTTATATACCTTTTGGGGCTGAAGTTAAACAAAAAGTTTATCAAGTTTTTGGGTAATGAAAATGGCGATCTAAAATAATTTGGGTGAAGATCCAAGTTGGAATAGAAGGGTTATATTGTTTTTTTTGATCAATTGATCATTCTCATCATTTATTTGGGGTAAAACTCTACTTATTTCCATTATTATTGTATTTTTGATATCCTTATTGTATATGTAAATGTATGATATATGATGATCAAGAGGTGAAATTGTCCATGCATGCATAGATCTAGGTTAAAAATGGCTTAATCAACTATTGAAACTAGCTAGAAATCACTAAAAATTATGGGCTGATGTTAACAGTAAGTTCTGGAATTTGAGTAACTTTGAGAGTTTATTTGAATAATCTAAGTTGTAGACAAATGTCTTGTGATCATATAGCAAATTGGATCCCCATTGGAATGTAAAAATTGAGTAAGTTATGGTCAAAATACTAAAACTAGTGGATTCTGACCTTGCTATACAGATGGTACAAAAAGTCACACTTACGTACTGAGTTGGTTAAAAGGTTAAAACTATGAGACCTAGATAAAAATCATGAGTTCTGGACCAATTGGGTGATCAAGCCAATTCAATATATGTTTGTAACTGGCAAATCACAAATGGTTGAAAGTGAGATATTCAGTTCGAATTTTAACAGAACCTGTATGTATAAAAGTAACCCTATGTATATGTATGACTAAAAGATGTACTAAAATGAGTTTGAATCTGTAAAGTGGACTTATCTTTTCTTCTTTTCTCTCTTAATTCTCTCTCCTCTTTCTCTCTCTAAAAGTTCAACTCACTCTCTTTCTCTTTTCTAGTTTGATTCGTGTATGTTATATGTTATGAAGTGATTACGGGATCCTACAAACGTTTTTACCACTAAAACCCGAGGTGGTAGGACCCACTTCTTGGGAGTTTTTAAAAGATAACTTATTGATAATAAACATGTCCCGACCTCGATAACCCAAAAATTTATAATAAGACTCAATTACAAGCTTAAATGGGTCATAAGGCCTAATTGGGCCACTAGGCCCAATGTATTAAATAGACATATTAGACTTGGCTTTAAGCCCAACCCACTTGGAATTAATTAATGGGTTAAGACCTAGTCTTGGGTTAACAATATCAACCTAATAACTTAATGGGCTTGCTTAATGGGCCTATTGGGCTTTTTGGACCAATTTGGACAATACTAGTAAAATGGCTAATAAAAACAAGTTAAAAACCTAGAAAAACTTTAAGTGTGAAATAATTAAATCATTGGGTCATGATCATCATATAAACTACATGTATACATATACTT
>BQNB010116888.1:0-21275 GCA_026074375.1 Tanacetum coccineum
CTCTAAATGACTTTTTCTCTCTAAGTCAAATTAGCCAACCCATCATCCATTACTTGTGTTATGATCTCTTGTATACTACAGAACGTCATGAAGTAAATTACATCCAATCTGAAAGTTATGAAAACCAAAATTCTCATGATTCGTTTTCTCACCAATCCATTCATGATCCTAATGATTCCGAGAAATCGCTCAAAGAAGTAAACAATGATGTAAGAAATGGCCTCGAAGATTTCAAAAGATGTGTCCGTAGCATTAGAACTGTTCATTGGAAACTTTATGACAGAGATGATGGTAAAACCATTGGTGTTTTACCTAAGAAAAAGTCTAAACCTATCAACTAAGAACCTCAAGCTAAAACAGATTTTGAAAAATTAATGACTAAATTCTTGGATGATCAAAGAGTTTCAAGTATGTTTGTCAAGAACAATATTAACGATATGATTTTAAATATGAAGCAAAATGAAAAGAATTTCCAAACTAAAATTAAAAATATGGAAAGAAAAATTGATGAGTGGTCAGAATCTCAAAATGTATCTTCAAAACAAACCGATAGGACTAACCCTTCTTATCCTCCTCCTCCTCAAGCTCATACCGAGCACGTAAATGTTGTATTCACTGAGAGTGAAAAGTCTGATGATTCTTCGAAAACTCAAAAAGATCAACCACCTCCTATCATCATTAACAATAAAATCATTGAAGATAAACCAATTAAGACATCGAAAAAAGGCTATCACGTGGTAAAAACAAAAGAATATCCATTTCGTGAGTACATACCTAAAATCTCGTTCCCTCAAACTTTAAGAGTGGATCATTCCCACTTAAACCGCATTATTAAGGAATCTTAAATCAAGTTAAGTATAATAATAATAATAGTGGTAAAAACAAAAGAATATCCATTTCGTGAGTACATACCTAAAATCTCGTTCCCTCAAACTTTAAGAGTGGATCATTCCTACTTAAACCGCATTATTAAGGAATCTTAAATCAAGTTAAGTATAATAATATAATAGTAGTAATAGTAAACAATAATAAACCTATATAAAAAAATTATATAATAAAAAAAACTTTGCAGTTTTTAAGTATGTCACGCATTCGGCCGGTGTGTTTCTTATCTCGATTTCTGCATTTAAAAAGAAATTTATCAAACTTTGTGGGAGTGTTCGCTGGAAACCCTCACGAGACTATAACTTGTTCACTCGGGACACCGAGGGGTTTAAAGGCTTGTTGCATGCGCTAAATGCAACTGTGGTGTGCGCTTTTGTATTTAATGTTTTTCTTGTAGTTATGTCTATCTTGCAGATTAAATAAAACAGGTGGAGCTTGGATTGGTGGTTGGCATTTTACACTTGGAGACTTATATAATTGGATTATTATATTACAGGTGGTGGAATACACATGCTTGGCATTCCTTTTCGCGCCTTATCCTTCATAATTCAACAAGAACTTAAGAAACCCGAGAAGTTTCGTATAATGCTCAACTTAAGTGTGGAGGAGCTCTCGCTCCTGACTAAAAAAAAGAAGAAAAAGAAGAACATATTGGAATCACTCAAGGATAGCTCCCTCGCAGCTATATCTATCTATACCCCGGGAAGTACCGTTTTCCCTTAATTTTCCCTATTTTCTATATTTATCAGTTCTCACATTGAGGGCAATGTTCAATTTAAGTGTGGAGGGGTAGAAAATAGGAAAAATTAATCATGTCCCTCCATGTTTGCCCTGCAGAAATTTTCAAACTTTCATTTTCTGAAAAAAAAAATTATATATGCTTTCCTTTCAAAATTAAAAATGAATGCGCTTAGTAAGGCAAATCCAACTGGAATGACATTTTAACTAGCACAAAATCAACCCACTTAAATTGTAAAGTTCGCCTCTAGATCTTAAGGAATTCGGGTATCCACCTTTGATACCTAAGATAATTGATGCCTTTAGCTTGTTCGAGTTAAGGAATGAGCAATCATATGTATTATTCCATCGTTATGGATGTGTATATGTGGTTTTGTCGCCTTTTCTAGAGCATTGGTATTGGTTGAAAGTTATATGAGTGGGCCAGTAATTTAGTAGCTCCAGAACTTGTGCTTGATCATCATTTACTAGACCGTAGTGAGGTTGATTTATAGACAAAGTCGTATGATAAGAGGTGAAATAAATCTCTATGCAATCATGTATCCGCACCACTCGCTTTTAATGTTGAGATCCCCAATGTATCCCAAGAGCAAGAAAAATATGCTCGATGAAGAAGAAGTTTTGTACCAGCCTTAGTTATCGTAGTACTGTGAAAAAAAAAGAAAAAAAAGAGGAAAGAAATAAAGTTCAAAGTATAAGGCAAAGTTTTGGCATATGGAATCAAGTATCTGCTATTCACCCTCATCGTTATCACATTTTGCCTCTTTGAGATTTTTGTCTAGGTGCTCACGCCGCAACGAGCATGTTTATGTGTCTAGTACAAGCATATGGTAGTGACCTAGATTATGTCTGTGCAATTGAGTGACTTTACAAATATAAAACCCTATCTAAGTGACTCGTGTGAATTCAAAAACAAACACTTTCCCTATGTGAGGTGCTCTGTTATATGTTTATGCCTGAAAAGTTATATAACTGGTAAACACTTGTTAATGCTAAAATGATTTTTTGTCTCATGTCACGATAAATGATCTTGTTTTCTCGCTTTAATTGCTTGAGGGTAAGCAATAGCTAAGTGTGGAGGGATTTGATAACGCCTAAATTATACATGTTTTCAGCGGCGTTATTTATATATATTTGATCATTTCTCATGAACTTTCGGTACTTAATCAAGTATATTTGCTATTATATGTTCTAGGTATGTGTCATGGAAGAATACGGAAGATTACACGAATATTTGAAGCTTAAACGAAGAAATAACTTAAGGTAATGATCTCCCGACACCTGTCTACTGTTTTGGCCATAACTAGAGAATACGAACTCATATTGAGTTTATTCAAGCGGCCACGGAAAGAGAATTCAAATATCTACAACCATGAAAAAGGCCAACTGCTGAGATATTACCAAAACAACCGGTTTTACAAATGAGTACAACATACTTTATGAAGATTCATTTAATTCACGAATCTGGTCCAAAATCCATCCACATACATCTCCAACTTGGTCCCCAAGTTATCTCTAGCCTATAAATACCTCCCTATGATGCCTTGGACGAAATCATCTCATCATATTATTCTTCACTTTACAAATCTCAAGAAGAAAAATGCCAAGTACGGCGCACTTTTCCCTTGTGCGCAGCACTTTGAGCGAGTCCCTAAAACCAGCGCACATATTGTAGTGCGCCGCACTTTCGTTCAAACTTCCCAAAAAAACGGTTAAAGTCCCAATAAATGCTGAGTGCATTAACTCCCTAAGTGCGTCATACTTTTTCTCAAGTGCGCCGCACTTCTACCCGAAATCAGCCAATAAATAAAGAAGGATTTCTCTCATTTTACATACATCCAACACAAATCATCCCACTTAGTGTGGAACACTTAGGAAAGGTGTTGGCTTGAAAAACCTTTGATCCAAACCACCCTTCAAACCACCATCACCACCACCACTAGAATCAAAGTAAGGAGGGGTTCCTTGAAGTAGTTGGATAGTCTGGTTGATGTTCATCATTGTTTTAGTTTTTGATCCATCAAAGGGCATAGTTGTAGTGTTATTTCAAAATTTATAAGCAATTGTGAGAATTGGTTATAGTTTTCAAGATTTTGGTTTGTATATAATTAAGTGTTCTGGGAAATATCTTGTGAAATCACCATACTTGCTCTTGGAATAAAACTGGTATGAACGTGTTCCTCTTTTGAATTTATTCCGTGTTGACTTCCATGATGATGTTGTGTTTTGTTACTTTGAATATGGTGTAGTATTTGTTTGTTTGGGCATACTGTGATCTTTGATATGTAGTGTTTGGATATGAGTTTATTGAATTGGTAAAACATATTTTATATAAGAAAATAGGCCAAAAGGTTTCTTTATACATGTGCTCTATCAATTCATCTAATATATTGGTTATAATAACTTATAAAAGCCGAAAAGATTTGTTGTAATTAATCGATATAATCACTAGTTATATTTAAAGGCCGAAAGGATTTATAACTTGTGATAACTCTATTTTCTAAACTTATAAACACTATTCCAAACACATCATTATCTAAGTGATCATTGCCTAAACAAACATACTTTAATCATTTACTTGAATCATCTTTTAATCCGATATATGCATGATTTGGTTAATTTGATCCGTGACAATCATTTTAGCCTTAGCACCTTAATTACAAACTGTGAAAACTTCAATTCTCGTGGAACGACCTGGACTTACCTAATCGTATATTACACTCGAATAGGGTATACTTGCCCGAATGTTGTGTTTTTAGTAAAAATTAGTATTTTAGTATTATAAATTTAAAGCTTGGAAAACACACATCACGCATCCTTTCCCTATTTGCAACATAAGGTCAAGTGAGTCCACTAGTTTTAGAGAATCCTTAAGATGTTGGTTTGGATCCTCGGACCGAAGTCCGTGGAATGAGCATCCATTTTGCACCAATCGGATGGTGTTGGATCGCAGAGGTACCACATTGTTCCCATCGAGGATCTCAATGGTGTTTCGATAGCCCTCGTGGCTAGGTTTGGAGTAATCTCTAAGAGTATGGATAGGATTTTTGTCTCCCATGGAGGTCAACAAAAAGATTTACAAAACAAAGGAAACAAAGAAAAAATAGACTAAAAGAAAGCTAACAACACAAAATAAAATCTCACTTTATAGGAATCAAGCAAGTAGACCTAAGCTAGATAAAGTTTGAAACCTAACTATTCCCCGGCAGCGGCGCCAAAAACTTGATGTGCGGTCGTTGAAAACTCACAAGAAGTTTTACAACTCTCTAGGCAGTGTACCTAACCGTTGTAGTGTAGTATAGGCAAGACCCGGGGGTTGTTATCGTTCTCTAGGAGAATAGGTTGGGAAGGCTCGAACAGAATATAACAGAGGTCTAAGGGTTGAGAGAAGATTATTTTTGTATTTTTATATTTTATAGAAAGCAGGTAAAATTCTGGTTTTAAAAGGTTGGTTTGGTTTTTGCTAATTAAACTAATAATAAATCTAAACTACTTTGGTGATAACTATATGATAAACGAACGTATTTACTTAATCATGCACTACTTCTTAATTTTTTTTTTTTTTTTTTTTTTTTTTTTTTTTTTCTTTTTTTTTTTTTTTTTTTTTTTTTTTTTTTTTTTTTTTTTTTTTTTTTTTTCTTTTTTTTTTATTTTTTTTTTTTTTTTTTTTTTTTTTTTTTTTTTTTATTTTTTTTTTTTTTTTTTTTTTTTTCGTTTGCTTTCCTTAATCCTGTTACTTTGGTCAACCTTGTGTTGACTATGTGTAAGTATTTTCTTATTCATGAGCGAATTACACGAAAACGCGTCTACATAATATTCCGTTAAGGCAACACACAAGTAAGGTAGTATGAAGACTATTACAAGGCCCCTAAGAGTATATCACATGCATTAAAACACTTAAGAGGGATCAACCATATTAGGGGTAAGGTAGTATGAAGACTGTTACCGATGGTATCCTTTCTACACACTCGCGTTTTCCTAGACGTCTATGCCAATTTAATATCTTATGGCTAGGTTTCTAAACCCTAACGCGCACATCCATCACAAGAAGCAATATTAAAAGGATCTACAAACTAAGTTTCATGCAATCATAAGTAAATACTAAAGGATCTAGCCTAGCATGTTAAAAGGAAGTGAAGAACAAGAATCAATCAAACAATACATAGACATATTGAATGATAAAAGATAAGAGATCTCACTTGATTAAAACATGTAATTGAGGCTGTTACAAGAGAGTTTTGACACCCTAAAACAGCCTAAATAGCAGTTATAATCGTCTTCTAAAAGTAGGGTTCGGTTCCCAAAAGTTACACACTTAAAACCCTAAAAACGAGTTTGTATATATAGGAAAACGGGAGTGACGGTGTCGCGTTATAATCATGACGCCGTCGCCCCGCCGAATCTTCTAGGGCTTCTTTTAGTCGGTTGGATCCTGATGCCGTCGCAAGAACTCTGATGTCGTCCTTTGTAAGCCATGACGCCGTCACAATAAAATGTGACGCCGTCTCCACACACTGTACGTGTATTCTTTAAGAGATTTGGTGTAGAGCCGTAGTCTTGTCCGTTTATTCTCCAAATGAGCCCAAGTCATGTGTATTTCCTCCAAAAGCCATCCAAGTGCTAAAAATATAAAAAAGAACGATTAAGTACATAATTTAGGCATATTTGCATGATTTAGGGGGTTAAATGACCCAGAAAAAGTGTATAAAATGACACCTCATCAGGCTGCTTCTGCCACTTGCTTTTCATAGATTGATTTATTTGCCAACTTTTCAACTATAACTCTTTTTGTTAAGTGTTCGAATGTTAAAGATGTTAGCTTGCTCAGTGCATCTGCTTTCTTATTTTGGTTCCTTCTTATATATTGGACTATGGAGCATCGGAAGCTCTTTAGTAGTTCCTTGGTTATTTGAAGATATTGTTTTATGTGGTGGTGTTTTGCTTCGTAGGATATGTTAACTTGGTTGTGTTAACCTTAAAATATGTTGACTTATACGGAATTACACTAGTTATCATTAGGCAAGACCCGCAGGGACTAAAAGTGTTAAGTTAGAATAGTTTCCCTTGTCTTGACCTATATATACCCCCTCCATACTTCCATGGATGGGTGAGGATTCATTTGTAACATTATCTCATAAGGTTTGTGTGTGTTCTCTCTCTCTCTAAAACACATACACATCCTTCCTTTTCTCTCATCAATCTAATATGGCTAAGTTCTTGTTTAATCCTCCCCGACCTCCGGATCGAGTTTAGCTAGTGTATCTTATTACTTACAATTGGTACTAGAGTTGCGGGGGTGTATTTTATTCGTGTGTGTTTGTGTTCGTGATTTATAGCTTATATCTAGCTTATTGATGGCTTATTTTCGTGTGCTTAATTCTGAAAAAAGCAACGATTTTTTTTGTTGTTGTTAACTATTCATGTTTTTATAACAGTTTTGTTATTCTTATTTTGTTAAGTTTTTTTTTGTCTCTTCATGTTCCAAAACTTACAAACGTTGATCTGGTCTTTTTCATTTCTTGACTTATTTCAACTTTTTACAAGCTGTTTTGGAAGTCTAACATTTTTAGTGGTTGTTTGGGTGTAACAGCTTATTCATAAGCTTAGTCGGTGTTTGTTGTTAAAAGTCTGATTCAAGCTCATTTTTTTGGTTAAAATGCTTATTTTCGTGGCCTCTTGTGTGTTCAAGTGCTTATTTTAGAGCTTATTTTGGGTGGCTTATCTTTGTGGTCCTCACTGTTTGCAACAAAAGACAAGAGGAAACCTCAGATCCATTTTTTTGCTGTCAATGACAGTTTTTGTGTTTTTGCAAGAAGACAAAAGAAAAAGACTACAAGGACGATAGTACAAAAACAAGCTCAACCGGATTCGCAGGGAAGAAGTTCAACCGGATTAGCAACTCAAGAACCGGATTCGCAGTTCTTTTGGCAACCGGACTCGCAGTTTTACAAGCCTCACCGAATTCGCAGCTAGTTTGTCAACCGAACTCGCATTTCTTTTGGCCACCGGATTCGCAACCATGACAATAAACCATAAACAACAACATCAATTACATCATCACAGCCTCACACCATCATCAATACTACAAATCCAGATCTATGCTAATAAATCCCTTCGTCTCAATATCCCATCTCCATCTACACGAATCAAAAAGAAAGCAAATATAATGATCTCATATTTTTTTCTTTCGTGTTATACAATAAATATATAGACCTTAAAGATCTAGAACACAAAATGAAAATATCATCATAGATCTGTTAATTTTTGAAATTTAAGAAAGACTATTAACAATAAGTTATTGTCAATCTTTGCTTCATTGCAAAACACAAAACAAACACATGCATTCAACCTTACCCGAGACCCCATTCAAGGATCTTAGTCAAAATCTTGTGCCTTTGTTCAAGATTGAATAAATCAAAATCATAAAGTTTCTAAGGGCTTAATAAACAATAAAAGGTTTGATTTTCCTTGTGACGTGTTGACTGGTTCGTGATTATAATGAACCAAGATTGAAGGGGTCTTTGTGAGTTTCGTTGTTATAATGAAGCAAAGTGAATGGAACGAGTATGGTTTGATTTGTATTTGGGAAATGAATCAACAGATTGTTGTATCAAGATTGTTTTGTGCTTTTGTTTGAGATGGATATGTGACTGCACATGGGAGAGAAGATACGTGGAGGCGGTTAGATTTGTGTCTGAGTAAATTAAGGTTAGTTTGAGTAATATTAGGGATTTCGTTCCTTTATATTCTTACTCTGGATCAGATAGGCGGGGCCTAACACATTCAATTTGGGCTGACTTTCTATCTAGTCGAATGGGCTAATACTTGGTGTATGAGTTGGGCCTTAATATGATTGGATCAGATTTTTATCAAGTTTGACTGGACTCATTTTGGTGTTAGGTTGGTTTCTATATTAGGCAGGATTTAATTGGGCCGAGTAAATGCTACCATAGTGGACCAAAACTTCTTTCTTCTATTGGACTATTGTGGTGGTATAATAATAATTAAGCCGTGTATCCGTTAACGATCATAAAACATCACAAATCGTGAACAACAACACAACAAACATGATACATAACACTAAAAACGATCCTTATAAGATTCACTAAAACGAAAAACCGCTAAGGATTCGGATTACGATGACAAGTGATCACGAAGTTGATTTGGTATCCCTTATTTGAGATTAAAGTTGGGTTTCACAAAGGCGTCTACTTATTTCATCATCGAGACTTCCTTCTACTTTCTACCCATTTTCTTCAAACCCAATCTATCAATTGATGACTTTCTTGAACGTATACAGCTTATGATTAAGACTTGGATTATCTAGTGATTTCCTGATGTAAGGAGTTACATTGTAGTGCTCACGGGTTATAGATATCACTTAAAGGAGTTACATTGTAGTACTCAGTGTCACGCGCAGTTGTCGATGTGGATAATTTCAAGAGGTGTTGTACTTCTTATACTTTTCTGGTTGAGTATAGAGTACTTATAGATTTAATCTTGCACCGTTCTTCAATCAACAACAGTGCAAGATTAAGTAACAAATTTGGGGGATTTTACTTCATTTTCAAGTTTGGTATATCAGGTTTACTTCACCAAGTGGTCACAACAATAGCTGACAGAATACGAGGTTGGTAAGTTAGCCAGAGAGTTTAAAGGATGACATGTAATCAGCAATTCTCACGGGATATTATTGTGTTATTCCAAGACAATGGTACTTCACAGTCTAAGCAAAATTCTCAAAGTTCTTCAACGACATTCATATACAAGACCTTGATTATACCAAGTTTTCTTGATTCTTACTTCATCTCCTACTACGGTTTCTGAAGTCAAGAGGGTAATGGCTCGTTTGGATTTCAAGATTTGTGCTTCAGACAAGAACTTCTCGAGTATATGGACGTACACGACAATGATGCTTCCGAGACTTCGCAACCATCATGAGGGAAAATGTGTACATCCGGGACTTAGTTGACTTTGATGTTACCATGTCAATTTCCAGGGGGAAGTAGTGTAGACTACTTTACTTAGTATGGTTTATGAAGTATTCTGCATACGTGAGAAGAATTATTGTTGATTTCTCGCATGTACCCCCGAACGAATATTCACCAAGACCTAATGACAAGTAGCAGTAGTATATGGTGTGGCTTTTCTTATACAAAATTCCGTTGTGCAGTTTAATGACAATAGAAGATTGTTCGAGCTACATCAATGTTTCAGAATCTGCTCAAGATAGGGATGTTGGTTTGGGGGGAAGCTGATTCAGAACCTTCGCCAAAAAGAAGTCTAAGAAGAAAGCTTTTCAAGACATGTTGCATGAATTGGGGGGAAGTTAATCCAACTCATGCATACTACAATGGTTCCTGTACAATTAAAGACACTGAAGATCCAAGTTGGAGTACAAGTTTCAAGACCAGGAGAACTCAGAAGACATCTTCAGCTTTGGAAGCGCTTTGGAAGACTTTATTTGTGTTGTATTTGTACTTGATAGGAACATTGTAAGTAATTCCGTATGTCCACATATTGGGGGAAGATTGTTAACCTTAAAATATGTTGACTTATACGGAATTACACTAGTTATCATTAGGCAAGACGCATGGACTAAAACTGTTAAGTTAGAATAGTTTCCCTTGTCTTGACCTATATATATCCCCTCCATACTTCCATGGAGGGGTGAGGATTCATTTGTAACATTATCTCATAAGGTGTGTGTGTGTTCTCTCTCTCTCTAAAACACATACACATCCTTCCTTTTCTCTCATCAATCTAATATGGCTAAGTTCTTGTTTAATCCTCCCCGACCTTCGGATCGAGTTTAGCTAGTGTATCTTATTACTTAGAGGTTGGCTACAAGTTGGGAGTCCATGAACACGATAATTTCTTCTATTTTCATTTCTTTTGCAATCCGGAGGCCTGCTATGATGGCTTCGTATTCAGCTTCATTATTGGTTGCTGTAAATTCAAACTTTAGGTCTTAGATAAATTCCATGCCTTCTGGGCTAACTATCATTAAACCGGCCCCTGAGCCATCATTACTTGACGCTCCGTCGGTATAGAGCTTCCATCCCGTAATTTTTCCTTTTTCTTCTTGGTTTTGAAAGTTTGTTTCATCATCCTCCTCCTGAGTTTCTGCTAGGAAATCTGCTAGGATTTGTGCTTTGATCGCGTTTCTAGGCATGAATTCGATCTCATGCTCTCCGAGCTCTATGGCCCACCTGGCTATCCTCCCTGACTTTTCAAGTTTCAATAACAAAAGTCTCATTGGCTTGTTTGTTAAGACTGTTATTTTGTGTGCTTCAAAATATATTTTTAGTCTTATTTCTGTGTGAATCAAGGCGAGTACTAGTTTTTCCATGATTGGGTAATTTAGCTATGCCCCCTGTAGCACTCTACTTATGAAGTATATGGGTCTCTGATCTCTTCCTCTCTCTGTCATTAAGACCGCACTTATGCATTCCCTTGAGCCTGCTAGGTACACGTCTAGGCTTTTGCCGGCTTTGGGTGCTACAAAGGTGGGGAGTTTTTTTATGTATCTCTTCATTTCTTCAAAGGCTTTGTCTGCTTCTCTTGTCCATATGAAGTCTTTTTTCTCGAGGCATCCTTTTAACGTTTTGAAGAAGGGTAGTAACTTATCTGCGCTCTTGGATAGAAACTTGTTGAGGGCTGCTAGTTTGCCGTTTAGGCTTTGCATCTCCTTGATGGTCCTTGGTCGTTTAAGGCTTGTTAACGCTTGTATCTATGCCTTGTTTTGATACTACATAACCTAGGAATTGCCCTTCCTCCATTCCGAATGAGCACTTCTTGAGGTTCAATATCATGTTTATCTTTCATAACCTTTCAAAGGTTTCTTGTATGTCTGCTAGCATGTCTTCTTCGTCCATGCTTTTGATCACCGTTTCGTCCACGTAGGCTTCCATATTCCTTCCAATCTGGCTTAGAAGACTTTATCTACTAACCTTTGGTAGGTAGCTCCTGCATTTTTCAGCCCGAATGGCATCTTTTTGTAACAGTATACTCCTTTCGAAACGTCGAACGTTGTTTTGTGCTCGTCTTCCTTTGCCATTTGTATTTGGTGGTAGCCTTTGTACGCATCTAGGAAATATTTGAGTTTGAAATCGGAGAGTGCGTCTACCTTCCAATCTATCTTTGGCAACGAGTAGCAATCTTTTGGGCAGGCTTTATTAATGTCTGTAAAGTCAATACACATTCTTCATGCTCCGTCTGTCTTTTTAACCATGACGGTGTTGGCTGCCCACGTTTGGTTTCTTGTTTCTCTAAGGATTCTGGCTTTTTTTAGTTCTTCCACTTCCTTGGATGCTGCAGCACTTCGCTCGGGGGCCATCCCTCTTTTCTTTTGTTGCACAGGTGTGGTCTTTTTGTCTTTGTTTAGCTTATTTTCCGTGATAAAGATCTCGCTTCCTATCTTCAGTGTTCTTGGGATTCCTGTCATATCGGAATATTCCCATGCAAATATATATGCGTTGCTCCTTAGTAATTTCACCAGTTTTTGCTTGAACTGCGTCGGGAGTTGTCTTCTGATTGTCACGGTTTGTTCAGGGTATCTGTGGTTAGCTATCACTTTTTCTTCCGGGTTTACGCACTCGGAGACCTCGAGCGGGGCTTCGGAGAGTGACTCTTTCAGTATTTTTACTTGCTCGCGTCTTCTTTTATCTTGGTATGCTGACATGATGACTCTTGGCCCTTCTTTTGATTGATACAGGACCGCGGAGTGCATTGTAGAAGGTATCGTTCCTAGTTCCGCGATGACAGTTCTTTCAAGGAGCATGTTTTGGGGAGAATCAGACCGAACTATCAGGAAAGTGATATGTTCGCTCCTGTGGTGAGGAGCTTCTCCCACTGTTATCAGGAGACTAATTTCTCCTAAGGGGTTAACTTGTTCACCAGAGAACCCTGATAATGTTGTGTACACGTCCTTCCTCATTTCCCTAACTTCTTTTCGGAGCTTTAGAAAACAATGCTCGTATATTATGTCGCATGCGGCTCTTCCATCTAACAGTACTCTTCCTACTTGTCTCCTGTAGACTTGCACACTTATGAGAATTGGATCTACGGACGGAGCCCTGTTTCGGATATAAGGGAATATCATTTCTTCTACACTCATGATTTTCGGAGGTTCCTTCCATTTTAGTGGATTGTTTATTACTCCAACCATGAGGATTGGCTCCTCCTTTTCGTCTGTGATTGGTTTCGCCTTTACGGTAGGTAGGGCCCATTCCCCGGGTTGACCGTCTTCTTTTTTAGCCTTTCCTTTTCTAATCCCTTTCACCAAGTGGGCTAATTTTCCTCACTTGACGGCTTCCTCTATCTGGTTTTTTAGCTCCCTGCAAGCGTTGGTGTCATGGCCGTAATCTTGGTGGAATTCACAGTATTTAGATGTATCTCTAGCTTTGGACAACATTCTGGGAGGCTTAGTGAACGTTTTTCCCACTTTTTCGGTGGTGGGTATTTCTCTGGGGCTCTTTGTGCCCGTAGTTTTGTCCTGTGGGGGTACATTTGATTGGGAGGATAACCATTGTTCGGAGGATAACCATTATTCGGAGGATAACCATTATTCGAAGGATAGACATTGTTTGAAGGGTAAACATTGTTAGGAGGGTAGACATTGTTCGGAGGGTAGACATTGTTCGGAGGATAAACGTTGTTCGGAGGGTAAACGTTGTTCGGAGGGTAGACATTGTTCGGGGGGTAGACGTTGTTCGAAGGATAAACGTTGTTCGGAGGGTTGTTCGGAGGGTAGACATTGTTTGGAGGGTAAACATTGTTCGGAGGGTGGGTGTTATACCTTATCTTTGAGTATAACTAGACAACTCAGAACAAATAATAACCAAGATTAAAAAAGGTTTTATGAGAATTCTTTAATATATTTCTTTATGCCACGTAAATGCTTCAAATGAGGTTTTTTACCCGCGCTTCGTAGCGGAGTGCGG
Source organism: Tanacetum coccineum (assembly GCA_026074375.1). Classification (NCBI taxonomy): domain Eukaryota; kingdom Viridiplantae; phylum Streptophyta; class Magnoliopsida; order Asterales; family Asteraceae; genus Tanacetum; species Tanacetum coccineum. The sequence goes on from BQNB010116888.1 coordinate 13,569, forward strand.
GGTTTTACGTTAAAGACTAACTTTGCAACGGAACGATAACCTCAAGGACTATTTTCGTATAGTACGGTTTTATAATTTTATTTTTAAAAAATATATATTAAACTTTAACTTTTTTATAAAAACTGTACGTATATCAGAAGCATTGCAACATTGGGCTCGTTTTGTTCGCAATTTGAAAATCTTTTCAGTGGCATATTTTTTTACGAATGAATCGATGGATATACGTTTCATATTTAATAAATAAAGTTTGTTATAAAAAAATCGTAAATAAATAAAAGTTCGAGGTCGTTTTAATAACTTCTTGTATAGTTTGAGGGTGGGTTTTTTTTTCTTCATAATATTAAGTTTTCGTTGAGAAACGTGTAAAGCCGCACGCTTTACCTATTATAATTATAAAGTTAATATTATAATTTCATTTATTTTGTTTGGGATTTATTACTCTTGTTACTTATTCCCTCATCATGAACAGGTTATTTTAAGGCCGGGATTAATCAAAATTAGTCTCTTTGGAAATAATAATTATGTTATTCAACTACTCAAAAACCTAATTGAATAATACCAATTAATTATCATACACCTTGTCACCTTCATATACTTTGCTACTCGGTTCGGATTCAAGGGTCGGGTAAGGATTTGGGGACCCAAGGGGTAATATCATCCCCGCCCCATACCCATACCCAGTCAACTCAAGCAGAGGCGGACCCACCTTGTGTCAAGGTGGTTCCCGGGAACCACCTTAAAAGCCGAAATCGTATAGAGATGATGCATGAATTTTTTTGGGACCAACTTTAGAAAAATGTTAGGAACTACCTTAGATTGATTTTAAACAACAAAGAGCTTAAATTGAGGATACAAATCGATTTGTTTTAGTTGTATTTGATAAAGAAAAGATGGACAATTGATGAAGAAGAAGGAAAAAAGATGAAGAAATGGTGAAGAAAGTAGAATGAGTTGGGGAAGATGATAAAAAGGTAAATAAAAATGTTATTTTTGGAAATAAACAGATGTATTTACTTCTCACTTTCCCATGTTTGACTATTCTTTCTCCTTTTTCTATTTTAATTTATAAGCAAATTCATGTTAGTACAATTTCAAAAGACTACGTTAGTATGTAGTATAGTTCATTTTTTGAAGAATCTGTAAGTTGTAAATGGATAATAGTGATTTATAGGTATTGCATCTTCAACATTTTATAATTACTTAGTACTAATACTTACGTCAAACCAATTTGTTTGTTTAACAATCAACTCTTTTTGATATACGATAATTAAGTTCTTGTTTTGGACCCGACCCGACCTATCAACTGGGTGAACTTTTGATAAGTATATTTTTGTGTTACTAGGTAAAGGAACCACCTTAGTAATCCGGCTGGGTCCTTTACCTATTATAATTATAAAGTTAATATTATAATGAGTAAATTGCATTTTTGGTCCCTGTGGTATGGCTAAATTGCAGGTTTGGGACCCTAACTTTTGAAATTGCAGTGATGGTCCCTATTTTCAAGTTTGGGTTGCAGGTTTGGACCTTTTGGGTTGCATTTTTTGTCCCTGTGGTTTGGCCAAATTGCAGGTTTGGTCTCGGCCCAGAGACCAAATTTGCAACGAAAACTTAAAAATAAGAACCATCACTGCAATTTCGAAATTTAAGGTCCCAAACCTGCAATTTGGCCATACCACAGGGACCAAAAATGCAACTAACTCTATTATAATATCATTTATTTTGTTTGGGATGTTATTACTTTGTTACTTATTCCCTCATCATCATACAAGTTCTCACGTCATTTTTACATACCATATAAGATTATGAACAGGTTATTTTAAGGCCGGGATTAATCAAAATTAGTCTCTTTGGAAATAATAATTATGTTATTCAACTACTCAAAAACCTAATTGAATAATACCAATTAATTATCCTACACCTTGTCACCTTCATATACATTTTTTTAAAAATAAAGTATACATACTTTGCTACTCGGTTCGGGTTCAAGGGTCGGGTAAGGATTTGGGGACCCAAGGGGTAATATCATCCCCGCCCCCATACCCATACCCAGTCAACTCAAGCAGAGGCGGACCCACCTTGTGTCAAGGTGGTTCCGGGAACCACCTTAGAAACCGAAATCGTATAGAGATGATGCATGAATTTTTTTAGGACCTACCTTAGAAAAATGTTAGGAACCACGTTAGATTGATTTTAAACAACAAAGAGCTTAAATTGAGGATACAAATCGATTTGTTTTAGTTGTATTTGATAAAGAAAAGATGGACAATTGATGAAGGAAAAAAGAAGATGAAATGGTGAAGTAGAATGAGTTGGGGAAGATGATAAATAAAAATGTTATTTTTGGAAATAAACAGATGTACTTTATGGGTTTAGTTCTCACTTTCCCATGTTTGACTGTTCTTTCTACTTTTTTCAAAAGACAATAAATGATGAACCTTTACATAATTAAACCATGGATGATCGGCAGTAACTTGTTCTTTAACCCGACTCGGCAGAGAAACAGTCGAGTAAGATGCGCTTTGTTTCACGTACTTGATAACCCTGGATTTTGGAACGAGTTCACCACGCCTGAAAGAACCATTTTCACATGTCGCAAATCCAATGTTCCTGTTTTTATTACAAAGAATGATTTAGCAACCATAACCCTTTCGTGTATCCAGTTATTGAGACCCACAAAATATACAAGTACTAGTAGAAAGAGTAAAGGAACCACCTTAGTAATCCGGCTGGGTCCGCCACTGAACTCAAGGGTTCCCCAGTGGTCGAGTTTTCCATCTGGTACGGATTTTTCTGCCATCTCTAACCACGTTCATACAAACTTCACATGGACAATGCACTAGATTTCACAAACCAAGTATATACGAATCCAGAGAATTTACGACCAACAAATTTTACATTTTGTATGAACATCATCCAACAACTGACTTGGGCACTTGGCTAGCAATATGACACTAAAATCATTGATATTAAGTAGGGGTGAGCAGAAACCGCACCGCAAACCGCAAAACCACAAAAACCGCACCACGGCAAAAACCGGTGGATCGGTTTTAATAAAAAATAAAAACCGCAAAATGCGGTGCGGTTGCGGTTTTACCCGTAAAACCGAACCACAAAATCCGCACCGCACCGCACATTAATTTTATAAAACCGAAAAACGGCACATTGATTATTTAATGTGTTATAAGGCTTCTAGTGCATATTATCAATAATATTCTAAGTGATGTGTGTGTTTACATTAAATATATGCATTGTTATAACCGAAAAAACCAACATTGTAAACCAAAAACCCACATTAATTATATAAATCATAAGTGATGGTGCGGTGCGGTTAAAACCCGCAAAACCCGCAAAAAACCCCGCAAAACCGAAACCGAAAAAACCGCACGGTTGCGGATTCTCACTTTTTAAAAACCGCAATGGCGGATGCGGTGTGGTTTTTGCCAGAATCCGCACCGATCCGCACCATGCTCACCCCTAATATTAAGATTCGAATGACAGAGACCATTAAGATGGATCACAGAACAAATAAGTACAGATTCAATTAAAGGGGGTGTAGGGGTGTTTTTGATATGTGTTTGACTAAAAAATCCCTATTATCAGAGCATAATATTTTTTTCATCCAACCGACAAACGTCGTTTTTAAATGCAATTCTCTGACTGACTGTTATATCTTTGACCACGTTATAGGACAATAAGACAATAAATGATGAACCTTTACATAATTAAACCATGGGTGATCGGCAGTAACTTGTTCTTTAACCCGACTCAGCAGAGAAACAGTCGAGTAAGATGCGCTTTGTTTCACGTACTTGATAACCCTGGATTTTGGAACGAAGTTCACCACCCCTGAAAGAACCATTTTCACATGTCGCAAATCCAATGTTCCTGTTTTTATTACAAAGAATGATTTAGCAACCATAACCCTTTCGTGTATCCAGTTATTGAGACCCACAAAATATACAAGTACTAGTAGAAAGAGTATCCAGTTTCAAGTCCCCACATCACGCATAGTCACTTTTTACCATCAGTTTGCATTCTTACAAGTAACTCATTCCCGTCCCACTTCACTTGTTTATTCAAACTTGGACACAGATTCAGCTCCTGATCAGATGATTATGATATTAAAAGAGGTGGCAATCCCGGGTTGTGTTTTATCTCGAATCAAGTCAATTAGATCAAAGAACAAAACTGGATAACCACTGTAACAATATACAAATTAGTAAAAAAGTAAGTTTTAAAAAAAATCACCACAAAGTCTTTTGGATCAACAAGACCTTACCAAATTGTCCTTTTTTCGGCCAGCCTGCTCGATGCCCATTTTGCCACATCTTTCCAATTTTTTTACCATCTATAAAAGATCCCCCAAGGATTATCTGGATAAGAAAAACTTGTCTATCAAAGAAATAGATGTGTATTTCTTTGTTTGTGAAGGAGCATATAAGTTGAGGTAAGAGCCTAAACAAAAGCATATAACCTAAGTTCCCTTACATAGGCAACAGAATATTATGAACGGGTTCAAAGCTATGGAAAAGATGGACATGGCGAATAAAGCATTTGCGGGTCATATGCAGGACGGACATGAAGCATATACTATTTTTTTTTTTTTTGGAAAGGCACATAGAGCACATACTTGACTGATATTACTCAGATAGTAGAGGTTACAAAAGATAGTCAAACTACTAGAAGTCACCAAATAAATATAAAAAATCTCGATAAATTTTGTACGTATTTTCATGGTGCCACAACCATGAAACCACTTTTTACTCCTCTTGAGAAAGCGTCTTATTTGAAATTAAACATGAAAACATTTTTTTATTAGCTGAATCATTCTTGATTAGGCTTACTATCTAGAGACAAGGAAAGAAGTCATTTTGCTAATATGTCGCAACTCAACACTAATGTTGTCCAGAAATAGTGTTAGGAATACTTCTATGGCTTAGAATGATACCTGAGAAGGGTAAACAACTTGCAATCCAGACCAATATAAAGAGCTGCAATATATACAACACCCTGGCATCAGACCCGCTAAATAACATCATACCTTCTATCATGTTACATTTTGATAATTGCAAAAGTGTGAACACATATGCATAATTACCTTGGAACCTCCTAAGAGAAAATATCTAAACTTGTAATTACCTTGGTTGGCTTTGCTGTTCATGTTCTTCTAACATCCATTCATTACAGGAACCTGAATGGTATAAGAAAATATGAAATCAGAGGCGATAAAGTTTCTGGCATACAGCTTCATCATCAGAGTTTCTGGTACTTAAAAGAATGGTTTGCATTTAAAGTACCTTAAAAAGGTCATGCCATACACATTCGGAAGAACTCTGGTACCAATGTTAGAACTGAAATAATAAACATCAAGAAACTCTGATTTATATAAATTAATATAAACAAAATAAAATAAAAAAATTTGGGAGTAAATAAACAAATACAAAGGTAGCGAATTTTCTATTTTTAAGAAAGAAAGAATTGTGAAAATCTGTACAACATTATCCTCAGTAGAACATGCAACAAGCATAGTCTTAGAATGACCTACTTATGTGAACACAATCAAACCTTAACAGGAAACAAGTTCAAGCACCACATGTTGTGCTTTGTAATCACCTTAAGAAATTACATGTGTAATCCAGAGCAGAAGCATCCGAGCAATTCAGCAATTACTTCAAGGTGAAAAATGTCTGAGACTGCTGGTAGATCCTCACCGCATGTTTTGATAGGCCAAATCAAACTGCTTAGTGATTGATTGCTTGATAGCTTTGATCTGCCAAAGAAGATGTGTGCATTATGCTGCAGGCACGTGCCTACCAATTCCTGACTGAAGTGAATCTTGTAATCAATTACTTGGTAGAAGAAATACCATGCAAAGATCGCATCCAACTACTTTAAGCACCAGCGGGCTTTTTACCAAGACCATGGTCAGCTTTTGTGGTATCGACTGAATCATCTAGTTTGAAAAGAGGTGGTCTGGAGGTGACACCGATAGAGAATGACATAGACGCCTTTGGTCCTGCACTTATCATCTGCAACAATAAAAGTCAGTAGTATAAAAAAAATGCTCGTTCACAGTGAATACAATCGATATCAGCGTCAATAGAAAATATAATAAAAAAAGCCTTCCATAATAAGCAATGGTTGGGAATATTCATAGGTTAATGACACTCTTGAGGAAATATTGCATGAAAAGGTAACCAAGTTTGGTAAATTTTCTACTTCATCTAACAATAACTTACATGCTTTCCAGGTGTGATATTATCGTTAAGTTCGTACTGTGGTCTTGATATATTATGCATGTCACGACGAGCGGGATTGCTTGATTTTCTTCGTTCTGCTGCTCCATGTTGGTGGCAATCATCATTAAACCCTAACAAATAACCAAGATAAGAGTAGCGATAACAAATTATATCCAATTGATGCACATACAATGTAATGTCTTCATACATCGGAACATATGATACGGATATTAAACCCTACTCCATCCGGTCAAAAACATATCCAACAAACCGAAGCTAAAATTTTATGGCAATCCTTTTCCAACTTTAAGCAACTCTTCCCATCCCATAATAAGTTAATTAGTTAGATTGGAACGATTTACATGCTGAACTCCCGTCTCTTTTCAGAATTTTCTAAATAACCTAGTTACCCCTACAGAAATCATGATCATTACCAACTTAAGGGTGATGCATAATTTTCACAAAATTGCATATCAGTTTATTTATCGGATGAAGAAAATTAACATATGTGAAATGTTTTTATCTGTGTGTCCTTGGAATTAGACAAGTGGCTAATCTTGACCATATAAATTCACCTATACAGCAAATGGACCATAATGTAACTATCTAAATCTGAAGCGAAAAACAAAGAGCAATGGTAAGATCATATCAGGACAATAGTAACGAACACAGTTGTTTAATTTGATCCTCAATCTTGCATTTTCCAAACAAACTCAAATTGACCAGCATGTTTGGTCCAAAATAACACTCATTACAACCAGTTTCTAAAAAAATTCATCTGTGAATATGATATGAACATAATGGTTTGCTCAAAACTAAGAAATCAATCCCTCACCATTACTAATAACTGATATGGTCCTTAGAGAACTGTTGCACCTTTGGTCTCTTGCAGATACTAATTACAGATATGAACGAAGTATGAAAGGAGAGAGTGTTTTAGAGAACCATTATGTAATTAATTATTTTTCCAATAAAGCTATTTAGGACCTTTAAACACTTGATTATGCCATGGTGACTCAAAATCCATTTAGACCCATTTTCTAATTAGTTCATAATTACCCCTTTCGACCCAGTGGTAAAAATATATAGCGCGGAGTGACCAATCTCCGACAAAAGGATTAAGATTGTGTCCCCTGGATCCATCGTATGCCTCCCACTGAATATGTGAGTAGATAGCAGTAGTACAAAAAGAGAAATATCTCCGATTCAGCTTATATCTCTAAGGTCTAAAACATTAGGGTGAGATAACTTAAATAATTTAGCCTCTGACCAGCACTACTAAATCCTGAGAAATATATGCAAATTTAAAATAAATATAAAAAAAAACCCGTGAGCTACCTAGAAGCTTAACACACATTATAGTACAGAACTACATTTATGGGAAAAACTAGTGTCCTAGTAAAATTCCCTAATCAGATGAAATACCTTGACGCTTATTTGAATGTGGTGTTGCTCTATTAATCACTCC
>BQNB010116889.1:7822-20126 GCA_026074375.1 Tanacetum coccineum
CCAAAGCGACGCATATTCAGAATAATTGGTCTAATTTGTCTTGTCTAATAAGCAAATAAAATTTACCTTGGAAGCTTTACGAAGTTTACGGTCTTATATTTTTGCCCCTCCCACGGTCACCTTTTTGCCTCCGCCGCTGCCACCTTTTTGGCTCGTCGAATACTGTTCTAGGAAACATTCTCTAACAACTGGTGTCTAAACTAAGGGTTGACTAAGACCTGCATCAATATCACATTTCTACTTCACGTGCCGGTAAAAATGCACGTGGGAACCCATGAAATGTGGCTTAACAACAGGTTTGAGTGCTACGTGGTTTTCAAGGGGTATTCTGGTGCCGCCAGGCACGCTACTACATTTTCAACCACCTCAATATTCTATGACAACTCTGGTAAGTGACAAATCTTGATAGTTTTCCATCTCTTGTTTATGAGCACTCACTATGACAGGTCGTTTGACTATAAGGTTTTTGACTGTCTTTTTTTTCTAGATGTTCGTAACACCGGTTGTTCTACTTCACGTGACGTGGGAACCCTGATGTCAGCTTAACAACATGTGAGGCTACGTGTTCAAGGGGTATTGGTGGTCATCATCTCTTGGTTTTGCACTACACGTTCATGTGTGATGGTCGTTGACTTAGGTTTTTGACTGTCTTTTTTTTCAGATGTTCGTAATATCGGTCCTTCTACTTCACGTGCCGGTAGAAATGCACGTGGGAACCCTGATGTGAGCTTAACAACAGGTGAGGCTACCTATTCAAGGGGTATTCGTGGACGCCCTTCAGTTAATGTGCGCCAGACTACAACTGTTTGTAGCTCTAATTTTATTCACGACAATGGTAAGTGACAAATTGATTCTTCCACCTGTGGTTTTGCACTAGCCTTTTGTGTGTCATGGTTGTTGACTTAGGTTTTTGACTGTGTCCTTTTTTCAGATGTTCGTAATACTTCACGTGGTGGTAGAAATACACGTGCGAATCCCGAGGTCGGTTTAGCAACAACTCAAGCAACCTGCTCGAGCGGTGTTACTAGGCGTCGTCCTTCGACATGTGGTCCTACAATCGGCTCCAGCACGGCGCAGGTAAATCTCTTATTTACATGTTATGATGGCCATGTAGTATTGTCATGCATTTTGAATGTCAATGCTATATATTTGCAGTGTTCGTTAAGTGTGTTGTGACATGTTTTTTGTAGGGACCTCATACACTTACACTGATTTTGGAGACTCTGATTAGCGTTGTCGTCATTTTGGAGCTTCCTTCTGGTATGGTGAATGCTTAAAGGGACATTCCCACAATCAGAGGCCCGAATACCGTTTATGTTGTGGAAGAGGCAGCATTTATATGCAACCACCGCGTAAACCACCTGAATATATCAAGAGCTTATTTAGAAACAAGCATTTTATGGAAAACATTCGGGCTTACAACCAAATGTTTGCAATGAAGTCCTTTAGAGCCAAAATTGACGAGTCTATTAACGCCGGACGAGGTCCATATGTCTTTAAAGTCTCCGGCCAGATCTACCATTGGATAGGATCATTATGCCCGCCACCAGGAGAAGCTCCTAGATTTCTACAACTATATATCACTGATAATGAGGTTGAAAATAGGATGCGGCATTTCGGCGGGATTCAGTGATTTAAATCCACAGATGGTTGAAGGTCTCATTCACTTTTTAGATGCATGCAACGAGTTGGTACAGGGAGCTTGACATTCCAAAATTCAAGATACGCCTTTACAACGGTGAAGGTGCGCGTGGTTATGAGTTTCTTACATCAAATACTCTTGGGACAATGGTTTTTAAAAGTGGTATTACAAGTAACACAAACGTTGATGTCATCATTCAGCACAAAGACGGCCCACCCCAAAGAGTAAACAAGTTGCACCCTTCATATATGTTGCTGCAATTTCTCCTTCTTTTCATCTACGGACAGTCGGGGTACCACACAGATCTAAAGCTAAAATGAGTTGATGGTCGTGGTAGGGCAAGAAGAATCACAATGCTTGCCTACTACATATACCAGCTTCATTTTTGCTTGCAGCAGTACGATTTGAACATACAATAGTCACCGTAATATTCCAATAGCATCTATGACAACACATTATCACATTAATCAAAACATTTCCAAAAACTTTGCATCATTTCCACCCCCAATAAATCATTAAATAAAAGAGAGGCTAGAAACTCACCTGAATATGCTCAAACGTAGCTTCCACATCTCAACACACAACTATACAAGTAAAAAAACATGTTACACGCGACCAAGGATAAAAGCTCTAGACCATGTACCACCAGATGAAGATGTCTAAGGTTTAGTTAACCATCATGGGTCACCCCGACTCCATGCCCAACCTTAACCATCTTATTAACACTTTACACTAGCCACTTACAATTAACTCAGAATTGTAGAATTTTAGTGTCTCTTTACGTACCCAAAACCCTTACTTAACGACCCTCATAATTCATACCAAAAATCACACATGTTCATTTAGGAGTATTTTAACCACCTTATGATTCCCAAGTATTAATTATATGTGTAACCACCTCAAATAAAATCAAACTTTAAAACTGTCCTAATTCGGATCTGATTGCACACCAAAATATATCACTCTAACTACCATACTTAGACATGCTTTCAGAGGATAGTTTTCACAGGATTATCCATAAACATATGGAACTTAACTACTTTATAAGGGATAAGCCTAATTCTATTTTTAAGTATAGGTTTTACCCTCACAAACATGACCTAAATCTGACCCGTATTTACTGATTTGACAACTTTTAGTGCAACCAACATTTAAATGACTTCCCAACCTTAAAAACTTTTGAGGCTGGATTTTCTGGAAAGTAGACTCTTTTGGCTTATTCGTAGGCTCAATAAACATATCAATACACGTTTTTATCATCTAGATTACAGTCGTTGAACACGACCCAAAATTTTGCTCAACCCTAAATCTAGTTTTAACGCAAATCTAATCAAACCACAAGCATGCATACGCATCTAATTCAATCCTAAGCATACTACAATCATAATATATCATAAACATTCTATATTTTAATTAAAACCCTAGATCTATCATAATTAGGGTTACATGAATACATTAATTAACTAGGATTTAACACACTTACCTTGATTACTAGGTCCTAACATCAATTCTTGGCTAGCTCTTGATCAAGATTCTTGGTTCCTTGTTCTTAGGGATGGGAAATCGACACAAAGGGTTTTGGGGGCTGCATTATGTCGTTCTAGGGGCTTAGGGTGGGATAATGGACTAAAATTTGGGTTTAGGGCTTTTACCTTAAGGCCTAAACTAGTCCTAGCCCAACAAAAATTGTTTTAGACAATTAAAGTCCATTTTTTTAACCCAAGGCCAATCGGCCTTAATACCTATATTTTTATATATATATATTTTTGTAAATATATTAATTACCCTATTACTTACATTACCTTAAGTTTTTATAAAAACCTAAGCTAGTTTGATTAAACCTTTTTACTTAAACGCTACTTACTAAACTTTCTAAATATAACTTTCATTTCACCAAACCACTTTCTATTTTTAGAAAGTTTGCTACAAACTTTTATATTTCACTCACATGCTTCCTTTCCAATAACTTACACTTCTTATAAACGCTTAACTCTTAAAAACCAAAAATTGACGTAGCAATGCATGCTACACGTCTTTCATTTCCATTATCACCACACGTGAACAAATGGAATACTTAACACCAAACTCATATGCACACAAAATAAGATAATCATTTATCTCTAAAATGACATCATGCACATAAGTAAACCACTTCAACATACATATAAAACACATAGCACACAAGAAACATACAAAATGGACACTTTGCCATTTAAAAGGAATAAATTAACCTGCTCAAATCACGGTTGTCACACCTGTAACAAACCGCTACCTACAAACCGCTACGAGTGTTAAACCGCTACGAAGTTAAACTGTCAAACCGCTACTAGAGGATATGGTAAACTGCTATGAAGATATAACACCAAACCGCTACCAAGAAATGAAATTGGCAGAGGTTTGTTTCCCAAATCACTGTGAGAAATTGTCTTCAAAAACCTATAAACCGCTATGGATCAAACCGCTACTATTACCAAATCGCTACTAGTAAACCGCTACACTAGAAGACAAACCGCTACTGACAAACATTTGCCTAATAAGATAAACCGCTATCAGAAATGGCAAACCGCTAGCATAGTGTACGATCTGACAAACCGCCAGAATAATGTACTTTCTTGACAAACCACCAAAACAGTAAACCAAACCGCTACGAAACACTACAAGCAGTATACCAAACCGCTATGATGAATTACAAACTTTTACACTTTAAAACACCTAAAATCACCCTTTTGAACGTTTTGAATTTGATTCTTTTGCTCAAATGAGTACTAGAATGATACAGCCACTACAAAAACATGAATTTTAACACAAGAAAGGTTAAAATCAATGAAACTCAAGAGTAAGAGCTAAAACCTCCTAAAACTCAACTTTTGATCTAAACCAAGCATTAAAACGCACACACAAATGATCTAATCATCCCATGAGCTCTGATACCATTTGTAGGATATTGGAAATCATAACACAATGGAAGATAGATGGATTAGCCAAGTCTAGAGAGAGAAAGTTGAGAGAAAAGCTTTCTAGTGAGAGAAAGTAAACTTGTATAATGAAATGACTAACCAACTCTTCCAAGGCATGGAAGAGGCTTATATAGGTGCTTACAAAACCGGCCTAATGGCCTTGGTAGTGGGCTTACACGTTGGGTTTAATACCTGACCCATTACCGAATGTTATACATTAAACGATTAACTACGAGCTACAATAATAGGTAAAATACACGGGGTGACCGAGTGTTTTTATAATATCTAACAAACCCTATTAGGGTTAATATACAAACAGGGTACTAAACTTTCTAAAAAAATTAGCCTAAGTAACTAAAGTTTCATTTTGTTCATCTGAGTTACCTAAGTTCGCGTGACCGGTTGTTTACGTTACTCCCTATATTACAACTTAAGATAACAGGTTAAAATCCTACGTAGCAAAGTTAAATGACAAAAATACCCCCATCTTTAACATATTTCATCTTCAATCTCTTTTTTTTCTAGCAACCTCTCAATAATTCTAGTAAATGGGTTTTAATCGGCTAAAAGTGAGTGCTTTACCAGAAACTTAAACATATTAACCCATTAGTAAATGGGGGTGAGTGCTTTACGAGAAACTTAAACATATTAACAGCGTTGCCAAAAGGATTACACCTACTTTGAACATGATACCGATGGAATTTTACTTCGCATGAAAAACAAGTAATTAAAAACCAAAAATTACTTGCCACAAAATTCAAATATATTTAGGGTGCGTTTGGTTGGTAGATGGGATTAGAATCGGATTTAGATTTGGGAAAGGTATGAAAGATATTAAAAAAATAATGTGTAATCAAATAGAAATATTATATATTATAACTCATAAGTTCATATGAAATTTAATATTCTTATTTATAAAACATATGGAAGATTTAAAGAAACTTATTAAGATATGCGGCTGAGAATCATATATATGTGGGACCCATAAAAAAAAGTCCATTCATTCCTCAAAAGTCATGAAGTTACCATGGTATCAATTTTTGCCATCATTACTTACTATTAATTCCAAATTAGCATACCAAACTACGAATTTGAAGAATGAATCTAGTCCCACAGTTGGACACCCATTAAACAAACGCACCCTTAGTACCATATAACCAGAGCCATATGAAAGGCCACCTAAACTTTTAGAGATGAAAATACTAGTACTAGATGATAAGCTAGTCCCTTCAAAATGAAAACTTGGATATAGCGTTACGCTTAGACATAGGGCAATAGAAAACTTAGACCTAGAGTGAGAATTAGTAATGAATAATGTATAGAAAGTGATCGGTAGACAAATACTAGGCTCATTTTTTCATTTTCAACCATTAGAACAAAGAGACCGACAGCAACCATTAAAACTCCGAGTGCAATCATGAAAAACAAGTAATTAAAAACCAAAAATTACTTGCCACAAAATTCAAATATATTTAGTACCATATAACCAGAACCAATTCTTAAGTCAAATCAAACCAAACCTTCATCACTCAGTGAGTTAACCGGTAATTACCGAGTCATAATCAAACCAAAAGAAAAATAATGAGTTGAAGAAGAACAAATCATAACCAACATAACTAACAGCAAATCCAACTTCATCTAATCCTATCCAATCCCCCATCAAACATCTACATCCTTTCACAAGACTTGACACATAATGAAATATTAAGATCTCAGTTCTTGTTTTCGTGTTTAACAATTAATGTCCAAAACTTTATAAGATCAAAAACACGAATCCAACCTCATCATTGATCTATGAAGGTTAAAACCCCTTTGATATATGAAAATAAAGGGGGCGTACATGTGTATGTTTGTTTTGATAAGAAGAAGTGAATGAGGACTACCGGCGTGTTTTAATTTTTAATGGTGGAATGATAAGGAATATTGGAGAGATGGAAATGTGACTGTGTGAGTTTAGGATGATAATGAGATTAGGATTAAGTGTTACTCTAATTAAAATGAGGACGTGTTATATACCACTGAATGAATCGGGTTGGTGGTATGGTTTTCAAAATGGTTAATTTAAGGTGAAGAACTTATTTTGAGATGAATAACTTATGGTGAGAAAGAACATAAAGGGGTGAATTGATTTGGTAAACTTGAGAGTGATGTAGCAGTCAAAGGATGTAAGTTGGCAGTCAAAGGGATGAAGAGCAGGTTACATCCAATCACCCTTCCATAAAGTAACATGAGTGTAACTTATACAAATGTTAGGTACCCTAATTAAAGAACCTGTGAACTTGAGTAACGTAGATGAACAAAATGAAACTTTAGTTACTTATGCCAACTTTTTTGAAAAGTTTAGTACCTTGTTTGTGTATTAACCCTTCATATTATATTATTTACACACAAATCACATAAATACATTTTTAGAATAAAAATGTACACGTTTCATAATTAGTAACTTTATTACATAAAAAGTTATAGAAACATTCAAATATATTTACATCATAATTAACATATTTTTTACCAAATCTGAACATAATCTTATAAGATTACACATGATCTCTCAAGATTTTACAAATAAAAATCCGGATTTAGTTACTGTACGCCGATTATGTTGAAGAATATTGGCTAGTTTTGTTCTACAACACAACCAGCGGAACCGGGCAACAGTTCATTTCTCTTGTTTAATCGTTCATTCACATAGTTTCTTTCTCTCATATTCAGTTAACATCTGACCTTTAATCATGTTTCTTTTCCTTTTATTGTTTTGGTAGATCTCTTAATAAAAGAAGTTTTGCTAAAGATCAAGCTCATAGGGTTCATTGGAGCAAAGATCTCTCACCCTTTATAGATCTATCTACTGATCTCAAAGCATCATCCATCATCCATTATTATCAAGTAGATTAGATAATTGTATTTAGGAACTTTTGGGAAAATATATTGTAATGTATTCGGAAATGGTGTAATGCTTGGCACCTAGTAGAGGGCAAGAATGTTTATGTTTTGTGCCTCCATGTTGGTGCACAATATCTAGCTTTGTACCGTTAAATGGTGTAAGCTTGTGTGGGTTTGGTTCTTCCGTATTAGAATCCGGTGTTTAGCTTAGCACCGGATAAAAGGGTAAGCGACGTTGTGAGGCTTCTCCGCCAATTGAAGGAGTTTTGGTGACTAGTGTATTCGAACTCTCGAGTAGGTGACTCGGGGAGTGGAGCAGGTCAAGGTAGGAGACCTTGTAGCCGAACCACTATAAATATCTTTGTCACATATCCTTTATTATTTCTTACTTATCTCGTTATCATAATTGTTTATATACTCTTACCATGAATATATCTAAAATAAACAACTAGAAAAATTTAATCAATATTTTAAATTGAGAAAACTATTGAAACCCCCCTTCTAGTTTTTCACAACTTGGACTTTATGTTATATTTAGATTAAATGTATTTTGTTATGTACTTAATATGAGTAAGTTACGCACCGTTTGACCTATTTATTTAAATAGGTTAAACGGGTTACACGTGTTATGCATGTTTGGGTTAGGGTTAAGTTTTTTGACACGATTAATAAACATTACAAGAAAAGGTGGTTTTTGGGACGAAACTTTTTGGAACGGTCAAAAAATGGTGCCAAATACACGTATTTAGCACTTGTTTGCTAACCGTGCCAAAAACGTAGGTATTTGGGACGACTATTAAAAAATTGTTCTAAATATGTATGCATTTGAAACATTTTCGAATAATGGTTCCAAATACATGTGTATTTGGGACAGTTTGAGTTAACGGTGCCAACTACGTATGTATTTAGGACGGTTGGTACCACCGGTGCCAAATTTTCATATGTATTTGGAATGCTATCTATTGTTAGTGCCATATACTTATGTATCTGGAACGGTTGGTACCACCGATGGCAAATACTTATATGTATTCAGAACATTCGAATGCTAGTACCATATACTTGTGTATTTGGAATGGTTTTTATATGTTGTGGAAAATACGAATGTATATGGGGGGATTTTTATAAACAACTTTTAATTCTTATTTATTTGAAACATCTTTAGAAAACTAACCCGATTTACACTTTTTCTCGTACATGTCAACTATATTTTGCTTATGTTATTTTGTACATCAAATAAAAAATTATAATCGATTTCATTAATTTACTCTAATATCTAATAGCCCTTGTTCGTCAAGGAAAAGAGAAAATCAAGATTATTTTCAATGAGTGCATGCAGCCTACCGAGGATAGTAGTATTGATCTTGTGAATTTACTTGGTGGAATTGCAAAACGTTTTGGTTAGGACATGTCTTTAAAATTTTAGGCTTAACATATTCGACCACTTTTCTTTGCATCATATACTAAAAATTATCCATTTTTGCCTATTTAGCAAACCGCCATAAAAGTCATCGTTAGGCCATTGGTCGTAAAGGAAAATGTCAAAATATCAACACGATACACATAAATTTCAAATCACTTTTTATTCTTTGATCCAACAAATTTCAAAAAGAAAAAAAACAGAGACAGACCGAATATATATATATATATATATATAAATATGAAAGGGATAAATTGATGACTGAATTTTATCAAAATTATACAAATGGATTGAAGTGATAAACAAACAAATCAGATGTTTACGATCTACGAATAGGCAATGTAGAAAATGGATTGGTTAATAATTGTAAACTTTCTACTATGTGGTAAATATTTTCTAAAAATATGATGGTTTAGTTAAAAACTCGTCTATCATCTGTATATGGCGGGCTTTGAAAATTTAAATTTTCATCTAAAAATTTCAGGGTCCGTTTGGTTCGTTAAAGGTTTTGGATATAGATTTGGATTTGGATTTGGATTAAGATTTAGATTTGGATTTGGGTTTTGATTTGATGTAAAAAAGTATGAGAGAAAAAATATATAAATGTTATAATATTATTATTTTAAAAATAAAAAAATAAAATTGATTATATTTTTTATTATCAAATAAGTAATAAATTATAACGAGTGGCGCAGATTAAATGTGAGTCTATTTTTTGGGAAAAAGACAAAAGACATCATAACACATTTTTTAAAAGTTGGCTTTGTGCACCGGATTCGTATATGGGCTTATATTTGGCATTGAACCCAAACTGTGGCCCCACATTTTTATACCAAACATATGTTTTTGGGAGTCAATCTACCCCTACACTGCAAAAGTCATAAAACAAACGGGACCTCATTTTCACTTCCCCATACCAAACCAAAATTTTTATCTAAAAAAACCCCTAACCCCCTTCTCCATAACTCTCCAGCCACCAAACCACCTCCATCACTATCTACCTAAGAACCCTAACCCCCATCTTTGCAGCTGATGTCGCTCCACCCGACCATCTCATCTCGTCATCGTTATGGAGAACACACACATCTGTAGCACCCTTCTTCTTAAATAACACCAGGTACTTTTATATGTATTGATTTCGAATTTATATATAATTTTAGTTATTTCTATTTTTCTTTGCTTATTAAAAACTAGACTTATTTGATTAAAGGTTGAATGAAGAACTAATGTAAAAATTGTTAACAATATGATGGTTATTTTAAGCAGCACAATCAAGCATATGAAATTTATCATACAAATAATAAAACTAATTGAAATTGTTTCCATGTGTAAACCTTTCAAATGTGCTATGTCAAAGGAGTTCCTAAGCCATGGTTTTATCTAAAGTTGATTCTTCAAGGATTTGAAAATACACGTCGTTTCATTGATGTAGAAGAGTTCAAAGTACAATAGTTCATAACACTAATTTTGATACTTTGTAGAACATTGTTGGCTTTTATTTATTATATTCCAAAAAATTTACAATTAGCAGGCACTAACATTACTGATTATAAGAGAAAATCGACCACCAACCTTAGTCCTTTGATATCTAACGGCATTATCATTTTCAAAGTTACACAAAATAGTTATTGTTAGCCCTAAAATATGGTGACTTATCTGGAATTACACTTATCATTTATAGTCCTGTCGGGTTAGTTTAGCTAGTAAAGCCCGGGACTATAAATACCCCCTCCATACTTCCATGGAGGGGTGAAGCTCACTTTTGTAAAGGTAAAGTGTGTGTGTTTTCTCTCTACCACACACACTACTTCCCATCTTATCTCTTTTCTCTCTACTATAATGAATAAACATCTCTTTCACTTTACCAAGCCTTCGGATCCGTTGTTCTTAAGGTGAATCTAATGTTAACAATTGGTATCAGAGCATAGGGGGAATCCGTGTTGTTAATCACTGATTCGAGTGGTGAATAAGCTCAAATTTTCGTGGCTTATTTTGAAGAAAAAGGCCACGGATCAAAAAAAAAATTGGGCTTATTGGGTTGTTAATCTTGTTCTCTCCTTGATCTACATGTTAAACAGGTTAGATTGCTACCAAAATTATGGATTACACAAGCTCCTAGATCGATTTATAAGCTTAAAAAGGATGGCTTATTTTTATGTTCTAAGTGGAGGGTTGCTTCGTTTTTGATGATCCACGAATTAATGTTTGTTATTTCGTGTTTTATAATCATCTAACCACTTAATATGAAGCTCCTATAGCTTATTTGAGGAGCTAGTAAGCTTATTTGGATTGTTATTGCTTAAATCGTTCTTGAGTTCTTCGTGGCGGTTTGCTTATAATATTAGTTTCTTGGTGGCGGTTTGACAAAAAGAGGGGACAAGATCCGTGTTTTAAGGAAAAAGTACACGGCGGTTTGACCAAGTCAAAGGCGGGTTGATTAAAATAATCAAAATATAGCCGGCGAGTTGCCTCACAAGGTGGCGGTTTGCCATTTTTCTTGGCGGCGAGTTGCCGTTCTTCACGGCGGTTTGCTTAGGTACACGGCGAGTTGATTATTTTAAGAGCAAAAAGAAATGTTACTCTGCCCAAATTCATAATCCAAGGCGGTTTGATAAAAGCTCTAAGTGGCGGTTTGATTATTTGATAGGCGACGAGTTGCCTAAATAGCCGGCGAGTTAATGATAAAAAAGGGCGGCGAGTTGCCCATATAAGCGGCGAGTTATTCCGGCGAGTTGCCAAAGGTAGCGGCGGTTTGCTCAAGGCGGCGGATGCAGTTGCTGATGATGCTGGTAAAAAGACTAATGAAGAACCATCAAATGAGGGTGAAAGAAATGGTCAAGAAAAAAAGGAGGAGCTTCAAATAAAGAAGATGAACAGAATGTGCAAGATTTTAGAACTAAATTGGATAATTTGCTTGTTCAACAGAAGGAAGGTTATGCAAACAGTACTATCAAAGATAGTACTATCAGTCCATCTGTTAGTACTGCTAGACAAATTTTTACTAATGCTGATGATCTTCAAACTGATTGATTTGGAGGATACTGCTGATCTTCTAAATACTTGTATCTTTAGTGGTGCATATGATGATGAAGATGTGGGTGCAGAGGATGACCTTAACAACTTGGAAACCACCATGAATGTCAGTCCTATTCCTATAACCAGAATTCACAAGGATCATCCTAAAGACCAGATCATTGGAGACATAAATTCAGCTACTCAAACAAGGAGGATGACCAAGATTTCTAAAGAACATGCTATGGTCAGTTACATCAAAAAGCAGATAAGAACAAATTACAAAAGATACGAACAAATAATATCTTCCTAACATATAATATTATCTTCTGTATCTTTATCTTCTTAAGGAGATCTTCTGAAATATTCAAAATCTTCCATCTTTTGAAGAATTCT
>BQNB010116891.1:0-13546 GCA_026074375.1 Tanacetum coccineum
GCGGCTTATGGCTTATTTGACTACGCGGCTTATTTCGTTGACTTGCTACTTTGCTTATTCAACTTTGTTATTTTCGATTTATTGATATTATTGAATTTTACGTTATTGGGCTAACTAGTAAACTTATTATTGGGCCTATTATAGACTAAATAATAAAACTAGAGATTTTAAACTAATAATGGGCCTTAAGGCCCAATAAGTGAAAAACTAGTGAACTTGAACGTTTAAAACAGATTTTGATCGGGATATACTTATATAAGTTCAAAATAGTTAAAATAGTCGTTTAGAAATGTGTTTGGTAAAATTTAGTCGAAAACATGGATTTTGGCGTTTTGGCGTTTTGTCGGAATTTGAATTATTTGGGAAAAGTGTTTGAAAAATAAGGTCTAAGACCTTGGAAAACGTTTTATAAACGATCGGGTCATGCCGAAACTTTATAAAAATATTATACTCAGAATATTTTTACAAAAAACTACTTTCTTAGAAATCCGACAAAAAGACGAAATAATAAAATATTATTATTTTAATAAATCGACTAAAAGATGAAAAATATATTTTATAATTTTATAAATTATAAAACTTCTCTAAATTGATTTATGTAATTAAAACGCGTCATTTCTTATAATCAATACAATTAAACTTGGTAACTTGAGCTTATCGGGTAAATTACCGAAACATATTTCTTAATATCTATTATCTAAGTCTTGCTATTTTACTTGTCTATTTTTTTAAATAGTATAAGTATATTATATCTAATATACATACTTTGACATATCTTCTTCGAGTCTAAATCACCAACCACCACACAACTAATACCACTAAAAACAGTAATCGAAACGTTCTTAAAACTCCTATGCATCGACCTTAAATACACATTTCAAATATAATTCTAAGTCAAACGAACTGCTAGGTCGTGTCAGGAAGCCGTTGTACGCCGTTGTTTGACGGTCATACACTCTGTGCTACTTATTATCTTTGTTAAGGTGAGTTCTCGTAGCCCCATTTTCAAACTATTTTCCGTTGGGGGAAACTGATACACAAGTCTATTTCATAAATTTTTATCATGGCGCAAAACAATTTCATACTTTTTGGACAATGCTATGTGCCTATGACTGCTATGTGAATGTCATGAGGACTATTTGAACAAGTTCTGCCAAACTAATCATTTTGTGCATGAGTTCTATGTGAACTTCTATGCAAGGACAATTTTGCCGACCTATGTTAGCTCCAGCTGGTAGGCCCTAGGTGCGAAGGACAATAAGCGTTCAGACCATTTGCGAATGGTTGATATCATTGAAATGCTATGAATCTATTTGTAATGCTATGAATCTATTTGAAATGCTATGATCAATTGAAACACTATAGTAGCATGAGATTGCTATGTAGAATCTAAATCTATTGCATGCATTCTGATTTCATATTGCACATTTATCCACAACTTAAACTATAGCACAACAACTAGGTTTACATCTAAACCTACGAGCTCACCAACTTTTAGTTGACCTTTCAAGTATCATTTTCAGGTGTGGTCATCAAAGTAAATCGAATGTATATTATAATCAAAGACCTCTACTATCAGGATATTTCTAGAGACGAGGGTTTTCAACTACTTAAAACTAAAAAAATTAAATGTATTATACATCTAAATTCTTATAATAATGTATGGTATATCTTGTATCTTGAGTGATGTAAATCATAATGTCGCATCCCGTGTTTTCGCTCTTAGCGGGGTGTGACACTTCAGGTTGTGGAGGAGTTTGGTGTAACATTCTTAAAGATATGAAAAGTATGGATGAGATTAATCCTTCTTTCAAGAGCTCTTTTGTTCTTTCAAATGGAGGTTCTAATGTCTCATTTTAGGATGATCCCTGGTGGTGTGGGATAGGTTCTCGCCTCAAGGATATTATCCTTAGGCTTTACGCTCTTGAATTAGATACAAGTTGTAAAGTTAGTGATCATTAGAAGTTGTTAAATGATGTTTAGGGAGGTAACTAGTCTTGGCGTTTACCACCCTGTAGTAGAGCTATTGAGGACCTATCTTCTCTTGTCTCCTTGATTGGGAATCTTGCTCTTCCTGATGTTGGTATGAATAAATGGGCGTAGAAGATGAATGCTTCTAGATTTTTCAAAGTAAAGGATCTTGTTACACATATTCAAAACTCTTCTCTTGTTGAGTAGGTTCTTGGGGAGCATTATATCTGGAATTTGTAGATTCCTTGTAAGGTGAATATTTGTACTTGGGGAGGGCTTCGTTAAACATATTGGCCACTCGGACCAATTTGGCTAATATGGGAGTTATCTTGTCATCTCGTTTAGGCCCCTTTTATAAGAGGGATGAAGAAGAGACTGATCACTACTTGGTTAGATGTCCCATGGTAATCCCGGTTTGGAGGAAAATATGAAGTTGGTGGAATTTGCCTTAGCCCCTTGTCTTCCCTTCCTTCTCCATCAGTGACATTGTTTTGGGTAAGTTTTGCAATCTTGGATGACCAAACAGCAATAAGACCATCAAGGGAGATTTTCATTGTACCCTTTAGCCTATATGGAAATGGCGTAATAAACGGGTTAATGCTACGGAAGATTCGGCTTCAAGCATAAAGGATTAGGATATTTTCCTGTTTATTTAAAGGATTACTAGGACATGGATATCAGCTCGCTCTTCTTTGAGACCAGCTGATTGGACTGGATGGATTGCTAGGCTTTTTGATATGTTTTCTTGTTCCTAATGTTTTTGTTCATCTTTGTTGTTTTCTCTCTTTATATCTCCTTGTTGTATTGTTTGTTTAATTAGGCTCCTGCTTTGAGCTTGTGTTATATAATCTCAGCCTCTAAAAAAAACTTTCTATCTCAAAGTCTGATTCTATACATGTGATTCTATAAAGTAATAAAATAAGCATGTGAGGAGGTTGGTTGAGTGCAAATTGGTGTTTTGGTTGATTAGTTTGACAATTTTTATGGTATAAAATATATGATAGGAAGTGGGCTACTCCCCGAAAATCCCCAAAAGTGTATCATCAGCTGAACAGTTCACAAACAAATCGTCAAACTTTTAGTTCATTTACCATCCTTTCTATTATTCTTTAAGATTTGGATTACTAAAATGAGCTTAATTCATTTTTTCCCATTACCTTAAAAGATGATCTTGGTTCTTTTTTAAGATTTTAAAACGATAAGACTTAGTATAAAGAGTAAAGATAAAAACACGTGTGGCCTTAAGTCCTAACCCGTATCACGTACTGGGGCCTAAAAATTACCAAAATGAGCTTAATCTATTGTATATAGTTGCCCTAAAAGACGTGTTCTTGGTACTTTTTATTAAACTAAAATGATAGATTTAGTATCTAATAGTTTTAGCACCTAAAGAATATATGTGACGAATTTAGACATAATGTGTTAGGAATATGAAAGTATCGGTCACTTCCATAAATATCGTATGATAGACTCGTAGCATAATTATTGGAACCTTAGTAAGGTAGATAGGCCAAAGCCAATGGAAAGCCCATCAAGGGTCCATATGGCCAGCCACTAGGTAGTATTTATACCCCTTTCCACACCTTGGAGAGGGTTAGTTGTTCACTTATTCTAATATAGCATTTTCTCTTTTCCTTTCTTTCTCTAAGTTTTCAATCTTTCCTCTCTCTCTCTAGATCTTTATCTTTGATTGTGTGAATAGATATATCATATATTCTATAATTGGTATCAAGAGCCATGGGGTGATATATCTTGGTTTTGTGTGCGTTTGTTTTACTTGTTCTTGCGTGCGTTTGGTTTGAACTATATAAAAAAGATTTCATCTTTTATGTGTTCTTATACCATAAAGATTAGTATTTTCTTGTTTATTCATCTTAGTATAGGGTAGTTGTACAAGAAAAACTTTGGAAAAACTCAAAAATCTTCATCTTTTTGTTGTTTTTGTTTCGAAAAAGGGTTTTGGGTACAAGAATTTTGATTTCAAATTTTTTGTGTTAAAATCCATAAAGTTTGTGTTTTTAAGGTTCTTCTAGTCTTATAATAGCAAGAAGTGCAAGTGATTTCAAGTAAAAACGTCAAAAATTGTATTTTTAAGTGATTTGAAGTGTTTGAAGACGGCTTTTTATACACTCTGTCTGAATTTGGCGATTTATACATATTAAATTCGTCGATTTATACGTTGTTGAATTCGGCTTTTTATACGTATTTGAATCTGGCGATTTATACGTGTTGAATCCGGCGATTTATACATTTGGGTATAAGGCGATTTATGCGTGTTTGATTCCGGCGATTTATACGTATTTGAATTCGGCAATTTATACGTTGTGTATTCGGAGATTTATACGTGAGGCAATCCAGCGATCTATATGTATGACAATATCCAGCGATTTATACCTAAGTTAAAATCCAGCGATTTATATCAAATTTAAAATCCAGCGATTTATACCTAATTTAAATCCGACAATTTATACCAAAGTTAAAATCCAATGATTTATACCTAAGACTTAATCCATCGATTTATACCTCTGTATATTCGGCGATTTATACCTTCTTTAATCCGGCAATTTATACATGTTTTCAAACGGAAATTTATACCATTTTCTTAAGGTGATTTATATGTTACACTTAGGCGACTTATACACTTATCTTTGGAGATTTATACCATATTGCCTTGGAGATTTATACGGTTTCTTCTGTGATTTGTAAAATCCCGTGAAGTATTCAGTTATTTTCTCAGTTTTATCAAGAATTGTAAAACCCGTATAATCTTAAGAATCATTCACTTAAAACAAACAACAATTTAATACAACAACCTCTAATCACTAAAAAATCAAAAGTTATCTATTCTCATTTAATCAATCAATTCAAAATGACAACTTTAGCTGAATTTATGATCATTTCCGGTGCGGACAACCGTCCTTCCATGTTGGAAAAATCTTTGTATGAATCTTGGAAAAGTCGTATGAAACATTACATGGAGAATAGGAAGCATAGAAGAATGATACTTAAGTTTAAAATGGTCTACTTATTTGGCCTATTGTCACTGAAGAGGATGGTACCGTTAGAACCAAGAAGTATGAAGAACTTTCTGCTACTGAAAAGATTCAAGCTGATTCGATTGCAAAGCAGTTAATATTGTTCTTCAAGGTCTTCCACCGGATGTTTATGCTATTGTCAATCATCATAAAGTTGCAAAAGAGATTTGGGACAGAGTTAAGCTTCTGATGCAAGGAACGAATTGTCATTACAAGAAAATGAATGTAAATTGTATGACGAGTTTGATAAGTTTACTTTTGTGAAGGGTGAAACACTGTATCAATACTACTAGAGATTTGCTCAACTCATCAACAACATGAATGTGATCAATATGTCAATGAGAGTAGTTCAAGTGAATACAAAGTTTCTGAACAGTCTTCCACCAGAATGGAGTAAGTTTGTGATGGATGTGAAGTTGGAAAGATATTTGCATACAACAAACTATGATCAATAGTACTCATACCTTGAACAACATGAGACACATGCAAATGAAACTCGCTTGATGCGTGAATGATACAAAGATCCTCTTGCGTTTGTTGCTAACTACAATCAATCACCTTCCTCTATTAACGACTATCACTCTCAATACAATCCTACACAGTTTCCTCAACAACCAATCAACTTCACAAGTTCATTCTCCTCAATCATACTCACCAATGTATCCACCAACTTATCTATCTCAACCACAAATGAATCATTCATCCGTCCCACCATCACATCCATATCAATCTCAAATGAATCATCAAACCTCATCTGCTCCACAAATTGCTTATCACTCACCTCAAGCTTCAACACAACCAATGACTGAGTTCCCTCAAATAGACTAAGGTCTTGCTGTTCCTGTGTTTAATCTAGGAGATGATCCAATTGCCTGTCTCAATAAGCCAATGGATTTTCTGACCGCTGTAGCTTCTTCAAGGTTTCCTTCAACCAACAATCAACTTAGAACTTCCTCTAATCCAAGAAACCAAGCCACTAATTAAGACGGCAGGGTTATAATGCAACACGTTTAGGGGAGGCAAGGGCAAAGTTATTCTGGTACTGGTTATAAGGGTAATGCTACTACTTCTGGGGGGAAACAATACAAGCGAATAGGCAAGGGTTGTTAAATGCTACAACATTTAAGGTGAAAGACATATGGCGAGGCAATGTACTCAGCCTAAGCGACCAAGGAATGCTGCATGGTTTAAGGATAAGGCAATGTTGGCTGAAGCACTAGAAGCTGGACAAATTTTAGATGAAGAACAACTAGCATTTCTGGCAGATCCAGAGGTTCCAAACGGTCAAGCTGTTCAAACAACCATTCGAAACAATGTTGCCTTTCAGACTGAGAATTTTGATACTTATGATTCTGATTGTGATGATGTATCGAATGCAAAAGCGGTTCTCATGGCCAACATTTCCAACTATGGTTCTGATGTTATCTCAAAGGTACCTTATTCTGCCTCCTATCATTATGATATGGATAATCAAAGTGTGCATGCAATGCAGGATTTTGAACAAACATCAATTGTTGATTTTTCCAATAATGAGATACATAGTGATAGTAATATCATTCCGTACTCTTAATATTTGTAAGAAACACAACAGGCAGCTGTTCAAGATACTAATTTACAGGCACAACAAGATTCAATGATTTTATTTGTGATTGAACAAATGTCAGAACAAATGATTAATCATGTGAATAATTGGGAAAATGCTAATAAAGAAAAAAATAATAAACCAGTAACCGCTGAGCTTGAAAGATATAAGAAAAAAGTCAAAACTTTTGAACAACGTCTTAATGTTGATTTAAGCTGTCGTGAAAACATGATTGATTCTCAAATGGATGATATGATTAAAGAAAAGCTTGCATTGAAGGAACAACTTGACTCACTTGAACAAAATCTTTCTAAACAAATAAAAAAAAAGAATCTTTATTGCAAACATTCACTGTTTCTAAAATGAATCAAAAGAAGGAAAGTAAATGTATGAAAATGAGTAATGGATTTGGAAAGAAATTTAAAGGACTTGATAATATCGTTTATAAAGCTGGGTCAATCTGTCTTAAAAATGCAAATGTTAAACTAGCCACAAGTTTTTTATGTTAATGCAAACATCAAAAGCTCTAGGTTATCAAAATCCATTTTATCTCAAGAAAGTTCAGCGGATTAAACCAACCTTGTATGATGGTAGTGTTATATCTAGTGAACATGTTGTTATGCTTGTGATTGATGATGATGAGACATTGATTTTAGAAGAAGTAAGTATCAAAAATTCTTGCAAAACAAAAGGATCCAATTTTCAAAGAAAAGAAAGTCAATACAACTCCAATTAATTATGTTGAGCTAAATAAATTATCTGAAGATTTTGGGAAATGTTTTGTTCCACAATAAGAATTGTCGGCTGAACAAGCTTTCTGGTTTCATATGTCCAACCCTACCACTGAATCTTCTGATACATCACCTGTCAAAGTGGACGTTCCTCGTGAACTTCCTAACGTAAGCTTGGTGAATGAAAACCTTAAAAAACTTAAATTCCACCTTGCCAAGTTTGACAAAGTGGTAAAGATAAGGACTACATCTGATGCTCTTACAGAAGGTGAATGGGGGTTTGAACATACTAAAATTGTTTTTAATAATGAAATTATTCCATTTTTAAAATCTTTAAAAGACATTTTTAATGTGTTTGATAAAGATCTTCTAAATGAAATAACAGAAGTACAAACAGTTTTTGACCAAATGGAAGCGGCTGTTCAACAGTGTTCAGTTGACAAACAATGTTCTGAAATTGCTAAGAAATAACTCTTTTTGAAAAATGATCGGCTCTTACAAAAATCTATGTCTCAAGATATGCTTCTGACTGTGATGAATTCTATGTCTTTGAATGGTGAATCTGTGAATGTGGAAATGCAGAGAAGTGAATCTTGTGATAAATATTTCAACCTTGATGATGAGCTTTTTAAAACACAAAATGCGCATAATGATCTTTTGAAAAGTTACTCACAACTTGAAAAACATTGTATTTCTCTTGAATAGTCAATACAACTTAATCAAGAAATTTTTCAAAACGATGAATCTTGTGATAATCAAAATGCTCTTGAAACTTCAGAATATTTTGAAAATAACAATTTGAAAGCTCAACTACAAGATAAAGACACTACCATTTGTAAGTTGAAGGAAAATATCAAATCTATGAGAGAAAATAATAAGGAAGAGAATGTAAACCGTGATAGACGTAAACTTGAGACCATAAATGAGCAACTGGAAATAGTGTGCAAAATTGCTTTCTGAAAATGAGCGTCTTTGTAAAGAAATTAATCATGTAAAACATGTTTTTAAAGATCAGTTTGACCCAATCAAAAAGACACGTAAAGAACATTGTGACTCATTAATTGATAAACTAAACTTAAAATCTGTTGAGAATGAGGATTTGAAAGCTCAAATTCAAGACAAGGTTTTTGTGATTACTTCATTGAAAAATGATTTACGAAAACTAAAAGGAAAAGAAATTGTTGATAGTGCTGCACTAATACAAACTGCCACCACTATTGTTCCAGGCATGTTTAAGCTAGATTTTGATCATTGAGCTCCTAAGTTATAGCAAAATAGGGATGCTTACATAGACTATCATAAGTACACTCATGAACAAGCTGATATACTTCAGGGAATAGTCGAACAAGCTAAAGTAAAACAACCTTTAGATAATGCGTTAGACTTTGCCTGTAAGCATGCCAAACGAATTCAGGAGTTACTTGTATATTGATGTGTGCTAAAACACACATCATTTGTACCTCAAAAAACATATTAAAACAGACTAAAACACTAAAATATGAGTAATTATCTTGCAAATATGTTTGTATTGTGATTTTATGTCTTACAGGTACAAAGGATTGAAAATAAAGCAAAAACGGTGACTTTTGGGTATCTTTCGATGACGTTTTTGCGTTTATCGAGATCCAAACGAAGTCGTGAAAATTCCCCGATCACTCCATTAGAAAGAGCACGAAATTACGAGTCTATCAATACCTTACTTGCCCCTTAAACCTTTCTTATTTGGACCGGGTCACGTTTTATTTGAACCTTTTATATAATTGATCCTGGTCCAAAACTCTTAACCCTTTAATATAAATTTTTGCGTTATATGATTGAAACTATGCATAGCACAATGGTAAGCTGGCTTGCATATGTTTCTCCTCACATGAGGTCATGGGCTAGATTCCCATTCGGTACAACCTGAGATATATATATCTCAGGCCACGTGGCCGTGGTGCCACGTGGCAACCAGGCCCAAACCAGACCCGACCTGACCCGAACCAGACCCTACCCTACTGTTGACTGCCGGTCAACCACCATTGACCAATGGTTGACCAGTGGTCCAGTTTTTGTCAACGGTGGTCCGCCACCGTAGACAGTCGTAGACCGTCGTCGTTGACCATCGTTGGCCACCGTTGACCTCTGCTGTTGACCACTGTTGACCGGTGATCCGACGGTGGTTGACCACCATTGACCGGTCGTTGACCTGCCACGCGGCACTTCTAATCATCAGTACGAGGTATGTACGAGGTTCAGACTTGGCAGGTTCATTGGCAGAAGGTTCAGTACCAGGTAAGGATCCTGAGGGTTCTGGAAGGCTGACGTGTCATGATGTGAGTGGTGGATCATTGGCGGTTACTAGGTATTAATCCGGAGACAATCATTGGCTAATGATTAGCCAATTATTAGTTGTCAGTGTACACGTGGCATCATGTGATTTGTTGGAACACGTTGATAGATCTAGAGGCTCCGTCCTGGAACTTTTGTCACACGCTCCTCCTGCTGAAAAGACAGAAATGCCCCTTGTTGGGCTTGGGCTATAAAAAGAAACGCAAGCAGCAGTTGTTAGTGTTAGATTTTTAGTTTAAATTTCATATAGTAGAGTAGTGTAGGTTAGTTTTAGGAGTAGTGTAGTATAGTTTTAGCTTATTGTAAAAGCTTATTGAAGCTTATTGGATCTTATTGTATTGGCTTATATTTATGGAGATGCTTTTTTATTGAGGTTAGTTTTCTTATGAAGGAATTGACTTGAGCTTATTCCTTTTTTTAATCCTCTATTTCTTTTCTTCATTTTAAGCTATACTTGACTATTGCTTAATAGCTTATTATCTCTTAATCAACTAAGCTTCTATAGCTTATTTGAATTGATTTTAAGCTTATATATTTTCGAAATAAGCACTTGGCTTATTTTCGATCTATTATTCATAATTATACGGATAAGCTTATTTTTCTTATTAGTTTCATTGTAGTTTAGTTTTCAAATAGATCTAGTTTTTATAAAAAAAGTTTTAAAATAGCTTAATCATTTAGATCTTCTAGCTTTTATCTTTTCTATTTCAAAATACTTCATATTTTGGAATTTAAGCTTTTAGCTTATTCATATAGCTTATTTGTCTTAACCTTTTTCGTATCTTATCTCTAATTTCATCCTTCCATCATCTAAGGCCAGAGCTTAAGGGTCTTATAAGGTTGATAAATAGATAAAATTTTGATCTTTTTGGTTTTTATGGAAGTAATTAGTAAATAAAGTTGACACCTTTACTTGCTAACTGGTGAAGTAGAAGCTTAAAAGTAATAAGCTTATTTGTTTATTAAGTTTGTAAGATTGAGTGGTTTTATATTCGATTCGGTTCAGCATTCGGTTCTAACCTCTTTCTCTTTTCAATTTTAGTAGTTTAGATTTATTTAGCTTATGATGATTATGTTTGCTTATTTGTTGATTAATATGCTTAGTGAGTAGATTTTATTATATGCTTGTTGAGTAAGTTGATGAATAGTGCATTAAGTGTGGAATTTAATAAGTGACCAGTGATTAATAATTTACAAAAGTTATTTAGTTTAGTGTTTTATTTAGTCGAACGGGCAAAAACCGTAAGATTAAGTAGGCATTAAACTAGTAATTAATATATCGATAAAAAGTTGTTTTCAATATTAAGCCAATGTTTTGAGGAAACGATTATTTAGACGGATATTAATTCATCATTAAGATCTAAAACTTCACACTTAAGAATCTATTCACTTTTACTTGACAAGCATATTTTTCTTTGTATATTTTTCATCTTATTAGCTTGCTTATTAATTAGTGTAATCTTGTTTATATCTATCTCTAGTTTTAATCCAAAACCAAAATTAAAAGATATTCAAGCATTAAATTGAAAACATTTTCGTGAATTTCAAATTCATCTCTCGTTGGGACAAGACATCCGGAGGATCTATTATTACTTTTCCTAAAGTAATTTTTATCCGACGTGATTACTATATATTATATTATTCGACTAGTCGTTTACGATGAATCAGTTTTTGGCACCGCTGCCGGGGAGAGGTGTACGATCTACACGTGGTGTTTGAAGTTAGTGCCTTGAAGATCTTTTTTTCGGAAAGTTTATTTTCGTATTTTTAAAAAATTATAAAAATCCAAAAATATTTTCTTTTTTTTCTTTTACATAAATATTAAAAATCCAAAAAAATATTTTAATTTTAATTTTTATTATCTTTATAAAAATATAAAAAATATTCTCTTTTATCCTCTTATTTCGTTTAATTCTTATCTTTTTTACCCTCTTATCCGTTTAATTCTTTATTTGCTATGTCTGACTCGGAAGCTTTAAATGAGCAACTGTCAAAACTTTCCCGAGCTTTGAATCAAATTGAAAGACAAATATTATTTGGCCAATATCATTGCTCATGTTGTGGGGGTCCCCGAAATGGTGGAAATTGTCCGGGTTGTAGCAGTGTAGGATCCAGAAATGAGTTTGTTTATGACCCAAATCCTTATTCTTTTAATGAAACACCCAACTTCTTCAATCAACCTCCATATCACTAATACGAGACATACTCATGTGAGTTTTGTGGAGGCAACCCTCACCTGGGATTTGATTGTCAAATAAGGAACACACCCGTCTATGATCAGGGTCCTTGTTACAATCAAGATTTTGGTTTTGACCAACCTTCATATTATTCTCCGAGTCAGCCACAACAGTTCGACTGTTGTGAGATCTGTGGAGGTCCGCATTATAGCTCTAATAGTCAAACTAGGAACCCGCTTGTCTATGAGCCTAATCCTTGTAAAATTACAACTTTCCTTATGTTGACCAACCTTCACAGTTTACACCCTCTCAGCCACTCACCCTAAGTGAGTTAAAGTAAAGAGAATTGATGACATACATGATCGAATCTCAAGAACAATTCGACAAAACTCAAGAACAGATCATGATAAATCAAGAGAAATTAAACATGGATTTTCATAATGAATTAAACCGTCTTCAAGAGATGATGAACCTTATAAATTCTAATCAAGATCCTCCCGTTGACTTATATGATCTTAAGGGGAGTGAGAAGGGAGATAATAAGATCAATTCACCTACCATGGAGCCTTCTGACACCTTCTTAATGGGGGATAAGGTTATTATCACTACTCTCAAAAGGGAAAATGACGAATTCATAAAGTCTAGTGTTGATGATCTTGTTCCAATCCCAAGGGAGTCAGAGGTGACATCGGTTTATGATGATTTAGAGTGTAGTATGCCACTTGATTCTCTACCCTTACCGTGTACTGATGTTTTGGGAGATGCTATTCTAGATATCGACTTACCTTTTAGAGAGCATTTAGATACCTTCTCAACGAGGGATAGGGAAATTTACTTTATTCCTAGAGATATAGAAACTAATGACCTTATTCCAGTCCCAAGGGTGTTTGATGAACCTTTAGGTAATGATACTAAACCTAGATCTTATGATGTGACTTTCTCAAACCCTCTCTTCAACTTTAATGATGATTTTACCTTGTGTAATGATAATCTGCTTTTTGATGAGGAGTTCGAGGACATTAGTAGTCTGGACCCCCCTGAGTCGACTCCAGTTATTGATGAGTCTACTTTGCTAGTCACACCACTTCTCGATCCTAAGAAGGTTTGCTTAAGGGAAGTGAAAAGATTTGATCCTTTCTTTTCCCTGACACAGTCGGGGGAAACAACGAGGGTGATGGAGACCCCTTCTTTTAGTGCTCATCATATGCCATGACCCCGTCATGTGGCATACTCACCTAAGGTGGTGATGTATTGCTATTACCATCCTCACCTCACAACATGTGATGGATTTGACCATGGACCTAAAATGAAATAACACTAGAGTCAAGCTAGAGACTCAAACAAAAACAAGCGCTTCTCGGGAGGCAACCCGTGTTCTCTTTCTCTTTCTATCTTTCTTAGTAGTAATAACATATTAGTTTAGTGGTAGTATTAGTAATGAATAAGTGTGGGGGAGTGCTTCTCTCCTAGTTGTGTTTTGTGGGTGCCTGTTTTTTTACAGGACTCCCTTTGATCTTGAAGACCTTCGTGCTTGTTTTCAATCCTCCAATCACACGGTATCCGATCATCTTTATGTTTATATCATGGGAATCCTTAATCCTGATCATATACATATCTGATTTTATTTCCCCTTTTACACTTGGAATTTTTTGCATTTGCCTTTTTCGTTCCTAAGTGTAGGGGTAAAACCTGATATTTTTGAACATTGAGGCCAATGTT
>BQNB010116892.1:0-21275 GCA_026074375.1 Tanacetum coccineum
TCTTGTAAGTCAAGTCAGACCCGAAAAGTCAAAGGTTATAATCGTCATTCAGAATTCGAAAAATTCTCGGATGTTACAGCATCAATAAAGGCTCTTACATAAATTGCCTCCTCATCATGAAGGTTAGAATCAAGCGGATCTCTGTCTAACGCTTTTTGAACTTCATCCAATTCAATTCTAAGGGCATTCACACGATCATGAAGGTTACCATGGGAGTGTAGCAGCTTCCTTAACGGCTTCTTGAGCGCTTTCATCTTCGTAACAACACGAAACATATGATACCCCTCAATATTCATGTTCCACTGCTCAGCAACGACATCAAGAAACTTACTTTTAAAAGTCAAAAAAATTGAAGAATTTAAAAGGTTTCGGATTTTAGATCATGAGGGATGGAATTTTCAACACCGCGGGAGAGTGATCCGATATACGGTACGGTTGAAAAACACCATAGGCCCCTGGAAATGTGTCAATAAACTCCAAATTACCCATTATCCTATCCAATTTCTTGAGAACGCCTCCACCACTCCTTGGCTTTTGATTCCACGTATAGTGTAATCCTGAGGAGTTAATGTCCATCACCTCAATCTTATTAACACACGCTTTGAAATCGTTCATAGCTCAAGATTCAAAGCAACGTTAAAGTCTCCCATAAGAGTCCATGGAAACCCACGAACAACATGTTTATGAAGATCTAACTCAGCCCAAAGTAATCTTCGCTCAGCAGGAAGATTACCTGCATAAATAAATGAGCAAAACATAATTTTGCTTGTAGCTTTGTGAATAATCTTCACATGCATAGCCTGGTTAGATTGCGATAACACCATAATATTAACCACATCAATGTTCCACCCAAGTATAATACGACATCCTTTGGTACATAGATTAGCATTAGACGTCCATTCCCAGGATTTAAAGACCCGAGAGCAAACATCAGAGAGAAGAGAGATATCCACATGTGATTCAAGAATCGCACACGCGCTTAATTGGTTTTCACTAACTACCCGACGAACCTCAGATTGTTTAGGGGTTCGGTTCAGACCCCGTATGTTCCAGGCAGCAATACTAAACATTGGAAATCTCGATACTGGGAGTGCTTGCCCCCTTAGTTTGCTTGGTTTCCAAAATTAGGGTTTCCTCTACCTCACTGTCAGAATCTTCCGTGAATTGTGTAGCCTTAGAGGTATCTCCAAATACGTTTTCAGCATCATTCCCCCACTAGATTCAGTAACCGGAACAGTGATATCATTAAGTTTTTCAAACAGATTCTTCAATTTAATACCATTGACTTGATGATTATTGTTACTCTTACTGCCACTAGACTTTGATTTAACAGGTTGGTATTGTAAATTCTGATTGTTACCGACCTTAAACCCCATAGCATGCTTCTTTTGGTTATTTACATGCCCTTTGCCTTTTGATATCATCATTGCTGGAGCACACACAACAGGCTTTTGTAGGGCACTTATCCGTATTATGTCCAAAGACACGACAATCACTGCATGTTGGTGGCTTCCACCCGTATTCAACTCTGATATTCTCCTTACTATAGCCTTCGCCATTCTCTAATGGAACTGCCATGATGACATTTTCTTTAAGATCTTTTTCCGCACTTACTTCAATCAAAGCCCGCGCAAATCCAATACGTTCCCAAGGTTCATCACACATTGCACTTGTAAAAGCATCAAGCATAATGGGAGTACCCACTTGGGACGCAATCAAACTCAAGCCATCTTTAGAATATGCCACCACAGGAACCCTATGAAATTTAACCCATACAGGAACTTTGGTGACTTCATCTTTAGCCAACGAAAAATTTGGCGTCCACTTATTCAGAATGAGTGGTGTATTCCTAATCATCCACGACCCTTGTTGGAGAACCTGGTCCACCCCATTAGGAGAATCAAACTTAAAGTAATGAACTCCTTCATCATCTCACATTACTTTCTGGACACCAAATTTGCTCCATGTATTCATAATGTAATTCTTAACAAATGGAAAAGCAACTTTCTGTCCCACAAAGAACCCAACCAACGTATTATCAAACTTATGTTTAACTACTTCCACAGCAGCTAAAGGTAAAACAAAGTCAGTTTCCTCCACCTTGTCTTCATTGAACAACGTTCTAAAATTAAGTTTAGACGTTAGTTTTGAAGCACTTACCACATTAGCAAATGACTTTATCCCACTGTTATCATCATTGTCCCAACCAGTAAGGTTTACCTGAACATTCTCCAACACTGATTTAGGTTCTCCCTCCTGAGTTTCCTTAATGATAGGGTTATCCTCATTCGTTTTCGCCTCATTTGGTTTATGGTTTTTATTCATTGGTGGACCAAACTTAGGGTTTGAAACAGTCGGCATGCGAATAGCAGTTCGCAGAGGCTTCCCATCCTTTCCTACCATCTTTCCATCAATATCTCTAACCATTGACGCATCCAACTTACGTGAAGCGTTGTTTTTCTCAGTAGCCTTCTCCATCTCTCTTAACCCACAACCAATAAATAACCCAAGCAGCGATGATTAAGCAAAAACAAAAAGAAACCCTAAATTTTTTAAGGTTTATAGCGATTTAAATCCAAGCTCTAACCGACTTCCATTATTAAGTAATGATTTTCAGTAAAGAATGAATAAACACCAACCCTAAAAACGAGGACGCGGCGTGATTGCTAAAAAACCCTAAAACGATTCAAACGACCCTATAGATCCTGATCAGAAAATCGTGAAAAAAACTCGATAAGGAAATCAATCACAAGGAAAGATCTCACTAATTCAGGCTTTTCTACAATCAAATAACAGGATGGTAGTAGTACAAGAGAATCGATTAGAGATGAGTGAAAAAAATCGCCCACATTAGAGAGAGTAGTTTAGGGTTTTTCTGTTAATTACCCGTTCATCTTTGATTTATGTGCACTATTTACATTTTTGTTAGGTTATTAATTGATTAGATCGAGTCTTTTGTAAGGGTTCTTTAATCGCCGATTAAGGGTTTTTCTTTCTCAATCGTTCTTTACTTTTTCATGGTTCTTAGAATTATGGAAGTCGGTTAGAATTTTCTATATATCCATTCATTTTGTTTTTATTAATTATATAGATTGGAGATTGCCTTGGATCTCTTTGCTGCTATTCACTTTTGTCCTTTCTGTTTTGATAGTTTTAGGGTTTTAGGGTTTCGTTTGCTTTGTTTTTGCATTTATGGCGAATCATGGGGTTTTTTAATGATGGTGATGCATTACGATGTGAGGTATATCAGCGTATGAAGTCGTTAACTGGTAAGGATTACTCAGAGTTTGGTGATCAATCTCATATGAATACAAGGGGTGCATTAAACCCTAGTAATGTATTAAATTTGACACCTAGGGTGGTTGGGAATGAATCTGAAACTACGGGTATTAAATCTGCTTCAAACGATTCTAGCCCATCAAATGATTGCAAAACTGATAAGTTGAACTAGGGGATTGAAGAACCTAGGGTTTTGGTACAAAAAGACCCTAAGCAAGCTGAATGTTTTCAAACACACAACATTGATGATGTTGCAAAGTTATTTGGTGTGCCCCTCAATACGTTGAAGGAAATTGATGATTTTGTGCAAGATCTTTAGTTGGGTAAACATGAGTTTTGGCCATTACTGAGTAAGGAAAAGGGCCAAGAGATCACTGATATTGTTTGTAACAGGTATGCTACTTTGAGTGAATCGACTAGTATGCCGAAGGGTGCCCTAATTGTTGAACCTATTGTGCAATCGGTGGACATCATTACTAAGACTACATCCTAGGGTGCAACTACTAAGGAACAACCTAAAGTTAACTCGAACTTTCATCCCTTGGTGGCTGATCCAGTGTTTGATGGTGTTAACATCTCTATTCCCCATAACGTTGTTGAAAAGGTTAGTAGTCGTTTTGAACATACTCTATATGGTTACTTTATTGGAAAGAGATTGGCATTTTCGGTTGTTGAATACTATGCTAGGAATAACTGGGGTAAACATAGGCTACAAAGAATCATGATCAAAGGGCTTTTTTTTTCTTTAAATTTGATTCTAAGGCTGGTTTAGAAGATGTTTTGGAAAGTGGTCCTTGGATGATTCGTAACACTCTGATCATTCTCAAGAAATGGTCTATGTCTACTAGCTTGCTGAAAGAAGAATTGACTCACATTCCTATTTGGGTAAAATTGCATGATGTTCCTCTTCAAGTTTTTGAAGAGGATGATATTAGCTTAATTGCTACATTCATTGGAAAACCTATCATGCTTGACTCATACTCTAGTTCTATGTGTAACGATTCATGGGGTAGGAGTAGCTTTACTCGGTGCTTAATTGAGGTTAATTCAGAGGCTGATCTCGTGGATGTTGTTACTATTGGTATTCCTTCTCTAACGGGGGATGATTTTACTAAAGAAACTATCCGTGTTGAGTATGAATGAAGGCCTCCCAGGTATGATGAATGCAAGATCTTTGGACATGTTCATGACCAACGTCCTAAAAAGGTAGTGACTCCTCCTATTGTATCTAATTCTAATGTTGTTACTCCTACTGTTGAGAAGGCTAATGATGGTTTCCAAACGGTGGGTAAAAAGAAAAAAGGAAAGGTAAATCCAAGTCTACTAATAGTGGTTAGTTTATTGGCCCTGTGGTTAAACAAAACGTAAGATACAAGCCTAAGGAAAATACAAGCGCACCAATGAAAGGAGCTACTAATGTGGGTAATGCATCTAACTCTTTATCTATTTGAAGAGTACTAGTACTTCTTCTAATAGTGATAATATTACCTCGTCAAATTCATTTTCTGCATTGAATGCTAAAGAAGAAGAGGAAGAAGAAGTGGCTGAAAATATGTATGATGAAACAGCTAACCTATTTCCCAATACTAAAACAGGTGGAGGTTCTTCTTTTACGGTTGCTGTTGGTTAGCTTGCTTTGTTGTATCATTTGTTTTAGTTTCATCTAGTGTCTCTAAAATTGTAAGTGTTTATGGCATGTCATAAGCACTAGTTTTAGGTGTTTATCTAGCTGTTTAGCTAGAGGTGTGGTACTTCAGCCATATTCCATTTGTACTTAAACGTTTTTAGTTTTAATATACTTTATCGGGGTAACCCTTTACCCAAAAAAATTAATACATC
Source organism: Tanacetum coccineum (assembly GCA_026074375.1). NCBI lineage: Eukaryota > Viridiplantae > Streptophyta > Magnoliopsida > Asterales > Asteraceae > Tanacetum > Tanacetum coccineum. The sequence continues at coordinate 5,119 of BQNB010116892.1, forward strand.
CCTTTTGGAGGGGAATTAATCCACCCCCTTTAAGAGGCGAATTAATCCGCCCCCTTTAGGAGGTGAATTAATGCACCCCCTGTAGGAGGCAAATTAATCCCCCTGTAAGAGGCGAATTAATCCAACTCCTTAAGGAGGTGAATTAATCGAACTCCCTACGGAGGCGAATTAATCCAACTCATTAAGGAGGTAAATTAATCCTACTTCTTAAGAAGGCGAATTAATCCAAATCCTTAAGGAGGCAAATTAATCCAAATCCTTTAGGAGGCGAATTAATCCGTATCCTTTAGGAGGTGATTTAAAACATAATTTAAGAGGCAAATTAAAATTGGTTAATTTTCCAATCTAAACAAAGTTTGTTAAATGCCTGCCTGTCATTAAACAGCATGCCATATAGTGTCATATATAAACTTGGTTATATATAAACTATATTGGAAAATTCTTAGCAGAACCATGACTACCAAAGCTCAATAAATTGCACTGGACAATGCCCTAGTTGTTCTAGAGAACCGACGTGTCACTGGCAAATGTAACATGAGGATCAACCATGGAATGAAACCAAAGGAACCTACTTATCAGGTAGTGTTGGATGCCCTTGCTCTTACAACATGCTATCCTGCATTTCTTATCACTGCTGAAGTTCTAGTCATCTACATGCATCAGTTTTGGGCTACCATCAACAAACACACTTCATCATATCAATTCAAGATCAACAACAAAAGGTTCTCTGTAAATGTTGAAGTATTCAGAGAAATTCTCAACATATGTCCTAAGATTCCTGGTCAAGAATTCGATGAACCTCCATCTGAAGATGAAGCTCTATCATTCCCTGCTGGACTATGTTGCTTACAAGACTTATTATGCAATTGCTTCAGGAGCTGAACCTCCAAAGTCAAAGAAAAGTCAAAAGAAGTCTGAATTTGCCATCTCATCTGAAGAATCTCTTTCAAAGAAGAAGCATGCTAAAGCTAAGAAAGATGCAACTTTAACTAAGAAGCTAGCTACTAAACCTAAACCGACTAAGAAGAAGGCACCGGTTAAGGCTGATAGAGGCAAAGGTTTAAATGTTCTCTTGGAAGTAGCTCTATCTGAAGCTGCTCAGCTCAAGGATGCCATAAAACAAAGCAAGCAAGATTCTCACGCCTCACATTCAAGTGGCTCAGGTGATGAAACTGATTTTGAATTAGGGGTTCCTGATGAGCAACATTGCAAGACTTCTGGTTTAGATGAAGGAACTGGTACTAAACCAGGAGCTCCCGATGTACCCAAATATGATTCAGAAAGTGAGAAAGAGTCTTGGGGTAGTAGTGAAGAAGAAGATGATGATAATGAAAATATCTCTGAAGATGAAAGTGATGGTGATGATAATGAAGATGATGGTGATAATGATGATGATGGTGATGATTATAAAGATGATGGTGATAATGATGCTAATGATGATGATAACCATGAAGATGATGACAAGAATGATGATGAAGAAGAGACTGACAGTGATAGAACTGAGTCAGATAGAATCAAGAGTCATGTTCTTAATCAGTCTAGCACTGAATACTATAAAGAAGAAGAAAAGGTTGATGATGAAGAGAAGATGGATGAAAAATAAAATGACGAGGTCACTAAGGAGCTGTATAAAGACGTGAACGTAAATTTAGGAAATGAAGATGCTGAAATGACCTATGCTGATCAGGGTGGAGCAGATCAACAAAATGCTTCTCAAGAATTAGGGTATGAGCAGATAGAGGAAGATGTACATGTGACACTTACAGCTGTCCATGACACATAGAAGATTGATGGAACAATGCAAAGTTCTTATGTATCATCTGACTTTACAAGCAAGCTCTTAAACCTTGAGAATCATTCTCCAACTGACAATGAGATTGCTTCCTTGATGGACACCATAGTTTGTCCTGAAGAACCAAGGAGTCAGACATCGTCTCTTTACACCATTCCAGTAACGGCAATTTCTGAAATCACATTCGCTTTTACCATAACTATTCCTCTACCACCTCCTTTCTTCAATCCTCTTCAACAACAAGCAACACCAACTCCGACACCAACAACTTCTGAAGCAACAACCTCATTTCTTGCACTTCCAGACTTCTCATATGTATTCAAGTTCAACGACAAAGTCACCAACTTGGAAAAAGATCTATCAGAAATGAAGCAAGTTGACCAGTATGCTTAAGCCATCTCCTCTATACCTGCTATTTTAGATCACTACATTAACAACAAACTAGGAGAAGCTATCCATAAAGTGATTCAGTCACATAATGCAGAATGTAGAGAAGAAGCTCAAGCTGAGAAACAGGAGTATATAGATCTCGTTGACACGTCAGTGAGAACTATCATCAGAGAGGAAGTCAAAAATTAACTTCCTCAGATTCTTCCTAAAGCAGTCTTAGACTTTGCGACTCTTGTGATTGAGCGAAATGTCATAGAATCATTAGAAGCTGTTGTCTTAGCAAGGTCTTCCTCTCAACCAAAGACTACTTATGAGGCGGCTGCATCTCTCTCAAAGTATGAACTCACGAAGATTCTTATGGACCAGATAGAGGAAAGCAAATCACATCTTAGAGCTGACTATAAAAGGGAGCTTTATGAGGCACTGGTCAAGTCTTACAACACTGACAAAGATCTATTTGAAACATATGGTGAAGTATCCACGTTGAAGAGGAGTTGAGATGAGAAAGATAATGATTAAGACCCCTCTACTGGATCAGACCGAGGGACAAAAAGAAGGAAGTCAAGCAAGGAAGCTGAGTCATCTAGAGATTCAAGGTCAAAGGATAAGAAGTCATCAAGCACCTCTAAAGGCACCTCCCACTCTCAACATATGTCTTCTGACAAGTCTGCCCATACAAAGAAGCCAAGTCATACAGTTAATGACTCGAGAGTGCGACAGAATCAAGAGTTTGACACGGGTTACAATGATGAACAACCCGCTGACGAGGCTGCTTCCTAGGTTGACTGGTACAAGAAACCCGAGCGACCTCTAACTCCTGATCCTAATTGCAATAAGAGATAACATGTTGACTTTTGACCTCCTCAGAACTAGATTAGTCAAGTTTCTCGTGCTGAAGAACCTCCTACTTCATTTGATGAGCTCATGAATACTCTAATTGACTTCTCTGCATTTGTCATGAATCGGCTCAACATTACAGATCTGACTCAAGAACTTCTAGTTGGACCAGCATTCAACCTACTCAAAGGCACCTGCATGAGTCTTACAGAAATAGAATATCATTTTGAAGAATGTTCCAAGGCTACAACTGAACGACTTGACTCGCATAACCCTGAAGGCAAGCAGTATTCGTTCGATCTCCGTAAGCCTCTCCCTTTGATTCCAGATCATCGAGGTCGTCAAGTTTTCCCTCATGATTACTTTATCAACAACGACCTGGAATATCAGAAAGGTGGAGATTTAAGCAGACGATACTCAACTTCCATAACAAAGACAAAGACAGCAACTTATGAGCTAAAATGGATTGAAGACTTGGTTCCTAATTTATGGAGTTTCATAAAGGTGGCATATGATAAATATGCCTACTAGGGTATTCCACACTTGGGTCCCAAACATTAACGATGTTTGCAAGGAAGAGGTCTTCGACAAAAGATGTCTACTCCAGAAAATGAATCATTGCAGTTACCAGACTTAATATTATGAAGTGGTATGACTATGGTCACTTAGACGAGATTAAAGTTCGCAGAGATGATCAGCAACTATACATGTTTAAAGAAGGTGATTTCCCATGAGTTCACCCACAAGACATTGAGGACATGCTACTACTACTTGTTCAACAGAAGCTGACCAATCTCACAATAGACTAACGTTATGACTTGAATATGGCATTACGTATGTTCACCATACGTATTGTCATTCAAAGGCAGGTGGAAGATCTTCAATTAGGTGTCGAAAGTTACCAAAAGAAGCTCAACCTCACCAAACCAGACTCATACAAGTCAGATCTCAAGAACAGAACCGCATACACTACGTATTCAGACCCTCAAGGAGTAATATACGTGGATTAGTACAACAGAAACATATTGATGCGAACTGATGAACTCCATAAATTCAGTGATGGCACGCTCAATTCTGTTTGAACCGCTCTTCATGATATTGCTTCGGGAATAAGGATGGAGTACCTGCCAAAGAGAAAATGGAGTGGACTAGACAAGCGAAGGGCTCGGGTTATGATTCAGGATATCGACAAGCAGCTCTTTCAAAGAAGGTCGATGAGGAATTTAGAGAAGTTCGTTGGTGGCAGAGAATACGAAGAAGACTTCAGACTACTTAAGCAGACAATATGACTTCATCATATTATGTTCCCCTACATTTCAGGTCATTCTCTCATATATAATAAATCTTGTGAATATGTGTATAAATAGTGTAGACTGTACAATTAGGCTTATATAGTGTTTTAGTATGAATTTTCAAGAATTTCTTAGTAAATTCAATTTTTTTTAAATTAACGTACTCAAACATCATATAATTCCCTCATAATTTGAGAGGGAGCATTAAAATGTTCCTAATACAGCTTGTTAATAATCGAAACATTTTTCTTCCCGAAAGCATTTATATTTAAATCAATTAATATCCAAAATATTAAAAGATTTAACATTTTTGACAAGGGGAGAAAATGTGATTAAAATATATGACTAAGGATGTGATTCTATGGACTCAAGTGCGAGCTTCAACTTTCATGTGCTAAACATTTTCGAATATCGATGCACATGTTGAGGGGGAGCATTTTTGATAAGTAAAACCATCGAGGTACTAAATGTTTTGATTTATATCACAATGTACCTCGATCGATGTTTTCAAAATAATTTTAAAGCTGTGGATAATACCAATAGACCGACCATGTTATTAATTACTTAGAGTTAAAAGGTGGTTAGGTATACGGTAATCGTTCCCACAATCCAGCCAGAACCGGAGGGATCTACCCATGGACATTCCATTAGATAGAATAGAAGTCCTTAGGTATGATAAAAAGGAGAAAAGTAAGAATATAGGAATAGTGCCAACTTAGATGGAGCTAATACTGGAACAAACCTAACAAGGTATTAGTCATGAAGTCTCGGTAAGCACTAAAGGGGTTGCAGAATGAAAAAAAATTGTAAGGATAAAGGGTGAAAAGAAAGAAGCCCTCCATACACTTAGGCATAAACCGGGTCAATACATAAACTCTCAGAAACACTAAAATGTTGTCTAGTATTGAAGACAGTCGTCATGGACCCAGTGGCGCAATGCACAACCCTCCCTAGCCACTCAAAGTCGGAAAGACTTTGTTTCAAAACTCACGGAGATTACACACATTTCTATCAACTTTCTTACTCCGAGCGAGTTAGTTGGTATTGAAAAGGTAGCAATCAGCTCTAGCCTTCGATCACTAAGAGATCATCCATAAATCTCTCTAGGACACTACTACATAATATTTGTTAAATCACACACTGTGGTAACAAGTAAAATCTTAAGAGTCCTACGTATTATCCTTGTGATATTGCCAGAACATGCGAGTGATACTTAAGTATTCACAGTGAAGATGGAAATCCTGCTTGAGCCAACATCAAACAAGCTCTTGGTAGGTGACTTGTGAGATCCTATATGGATCAAACTTGTAATACTGGATATCGATTTGGTCCAGCTTATGAATTAACGGATGAATTTTGAAAAAGATAAAACTGTTGGTGTGTTAGAAAACCGTTTGCATATTAACACACCGACTGTTTTTCCTAAATCAATTTTCAATCTTATGTCCATGGGAAGCCTCACAAGGGTATCTGCACATAGGAAAACTAAACACGAATTGACGACTCAATCAGGAAGATAGTAACTTACCGATTTACTCATACCGTGTTGTATGCTTTAAGATGCTCCGGTATTGAGAATGGCTAGTACAACTGCGAAACCCTGTCAAGAAGATTCTTCGGAATTCTACCTGATCACAGGCAGTATTTATACTGATCAATGGGGGAACCGTGGTTATTGCAACCGTATTCGACGAAGTGATAAAGACACTCTCATCCATATCTGTTGATTATCACTAACCTAAACCTGCAGGTATTCCCGATGGTGGCAGCAGCTAGACGAGGATAAGTCAGATTCATAGCCACATGCTTATACTCTACCGACATTTATAATGACATTATGAAAGCTTAAATACATGTTTTAAGACCTCCGCTACTCTGATACTGCACGTCCTTCTTGAAACGACGAAGTGTTAAAGTTAAAGAACTTTAAGAAAGATGCATTGTTAAAGCTTTCAAGTTAAAGAATCAAGAAAAGTATGAGCATGTCGGTCCATAAGTCACAAGATCACAAGATGGTAAGATTACAAGATGGCATAAAGAGATTATGCTTGGTTGATGATCTCAAGAAGCTCAAGATTACATTCAAGTCAAGTTAAATAATCAAGCTAAAGCCTAAAGTCAAAGATCACTATATCATATTCACAAGATAAAGTAAAGAAAACAAGTCTGCGAGCACAAGACTGAAGATAAAGCATAGTATGCTAGGTTTAAGTTTTTTAAAATGGAGTGACCTCCCTTAGGGGGGAGATTGTTAGGATCACGAAAAGTATCAGTCACTTCCATTATATCGTTAGATAGCTCATAAAGTAATATTTGAAAACTAGATAGGCTAGCTTAGGAAAAGCCCATGGAAAGCCTATGTCCGGCCATGTCTTAGATATAAATACCCTCTCCACACATGGAGAGGGTGTTAGTTGGTTGTTTCATTTTCACACATTAAGCTAATATTTTCTCTTTTACTTTCTCTCACTAGAAACTTCCTTCTAACCTCTCTCTCTCTAGTTCTTACTTTGGTTGTTTAAAGATTACTCATATTCTACAATCTCTGATCGTGATAGCAGATTTACATCACGTTTCTGGCAATCTCTCTAGAAGGCTTTGGGTACTCGATTGGATATGAGTATTGCATACCATCTGCAAACTAATAGACAAAGCGAAAGAACCATTCAAACTCACGAAGATATGTTACACGCTTGAGTAATAGATTTCAGTAATGGTTAGGATAAGCACTTATCGCTAGTAGAGTTCTCGTACGATAATAGGTATCATACTAGCATCAAGGCTGCTCCATTTGAAGCACTCTATGGACGTAAGTGTTGATCACCAGTTTGCTGGGATGAAGTTGGAGATTGCCAACTTACTGGTCCCGAGATCATCCACGAGACTACTGAGAGGATTATTCATATCAAGAGTAGAATTCAAGCCGCGCGTGATCGTCAGAAGAGTTACGCTGATGTGCGTTGTAAACCTCTAGAATTTCAATTGGGTGACAAGGTCATGTTGAAGGTTTCGCCATGGAAAGGGGTTATCCATTTTGAAAAATAGGGAAAGCAAAACCCAAGATATATTGGACCTTTTAAGATTTTAGACAAGGTTAGAACTGTTGCTTATAGAGTCGAACTTCCTCAACAATTAAGCAAGGTTCATAGCACGTTTCACGTGTCTAACCCAAAGAAGTGTTTGTCTGATGAATCGCTTATTATAACGTTAGATGAGATCCAAGTTGATGACAAGCTTCACTTTGTGGAAGAGCCTATTGAAATTATGGACCGAGAGGTCAAGCGGTTGAAGCAAAGCTGTATTCCCATAGTCAAGGTTTGATGGAACTCTAGAAGAGGTTCAGAGTTTACGTAGGAATGAGAAGTGATGCGGTTGTCGTAAGACTTCACAAGAAGTTTTACAACTCCTTAGGTAGAGTACCTAACGGTTATAGTGTAGTATAGGCAAGACTATGGGGTTGTTATCGTACTCTAAGGGAATAAGTTAGGAAGGCTCGATCAGAATCTAACAGAGGTCTACGGGGTTGAAAGAAGATTCTTTTGTATTTTTATGTTTTTAAGAAAGCAGGTAAATATCATGGTTTGAAAGGTTGGTTTGATTAAACTAATAATTAAAAAAATAAATCTAAACTAATTTGGTGATAACTTATATGATAAATGAAAGTATTTACTTAATCATGTACTACCTTAGATTGCTTCTCCTAATCCTGTTACTTTGTCACACTTGTGATGATTTGTGTAAGTATTTCCTAAGTTATGAATGAATTACACGAACTCGTCGTCTATTTAATATTCCGTTAAGGCAACACACAAGTAAGGTAGTATAGAGACTATTACAAGGCCCCTAAGAGTATATTAAATGCAATTGAAATATCTTAAGAGGGATCAACCATATTAGGGGTAAGTTAGTATGAAGACTGTTACCGATGGTATCCTTTCTGCACACTTGCATTTCCCTAGACGTCTATGCCAATTTAATATCTTATGGCTAGTTTTCTAAAGCCTAACGCGCACATCCATCACAAGAAGCAACATTAAAAGGATCTGCAATCTAAGTTTCATGCAATCATAAGTAAATACTAATGGATCTAGCCTTGCACGGCAAATAAAGGAGACGAACAAGAATCTATCACAAAACACATAGACATATCAAGTCATAAAGGTTAAATGAACATCACTTGATTAAATCATGCTGTTGAGGCTGTTACAAGAGGGTTTTCACACCCTAAAAACGAGCCTAAAGGCTGCCAAAATCGCCTTCCAAAACTAGGGTTCGTCTCCTAAAAGCTACACACTAAAACCCTAAAAATGGATTTGTATATATAAGAAAACAAGCGTGATGACGTCGCTTTATGTTCCTGACTCCGTCGTGCCGCAATGGTCTTCTAAGGTTTTTAAGTCGGCTTCATTCTAACGCCGTCTAGAATTCCATGACACCGTCACTTGATAACTTTGACGTCGTCGCTTGTAATTGGCGACGCCGTCTCCACGCACTATATGCTTTTCTTCAAGATAGTTGGTGTAGAGTCGTAGTCTTGTCCGTTTCTTCCCCAATTAAGACCAAGTCACATGTATTTCCTCCAAATGCCATCCAAATGCCAAAAACACAAAATGAACTATTAAGCACATAATTTTGGCATATTTGCATGATTTAGGAGGTTAAATGACCCTTAAAAGGTGTATAAAATGACACCTCATCAAATACCCCTACACTTGGGATTTGCTTGTCCTCAAGAAAATAGGCTCTTCTATCGAGACAATAGCAATATTGGGGGCATTTAACCTACTCTTTAAAAGTAGTTTACGACACAACCTCCTAGACCTCGTAATTAAAAGTACCGAAAGAATATACTAGCACATCACATAAGTGTTTGGGATTCTCTCTTTCTCTCGGGTGTATAATAAGTTATAACAACTATGGGAAACTGAAAATTAAATGGAAAATTAACACTCATTACCTGTCATAGCATATAAATTACCGTAGGCTTGATAACGGATCAAACCTCCACCGCTAGGCGCAAGTATTAATCATTATTATCAAAGAGGTCTTTTAAGGGTTGTGGGGTGTAGGTATAAGATAACATTAATGGAAACGGAAACGGATGGGATACATTTAGGGTGGCTTTTTAGGTGAATTTGAGGTGAAAGGGTTAGCTAATTATTTATAAGAATACACGCTGATTGGGTTGCTAAGCCAAGAACTCGAACAAAGATATATAAACTTTACACAACTATACATCAATCTCCTTTCTTTTTCTTTTCTATTTTTTTCGAACATAATACGTCATAACTTAGGGTTTATAACACATCCCTACACATGAGTTTTAGAACTCTTACTCACAATCTAACTAATGACCCGAATTGAGGGGGATCAACATAAAATAGAGATCATTTGACAAACATATAAGGGTATTGATTTAACTTTTCTTGCCCATTCTTCCGCGAAATAAATACTACCATAAATCCCAATCGTCCCAAAACTGTATTTACAAGGATGAGGATTTAGCAACCGTGTACTCAATAACTAACTTGGGTTAGAACAATAATGTACTAAAAGCGGGTACATAAAAGGTATGCTATGGCGATTTGGGTGTCATGATTGGTTTAAGGGTTAACAATGCTCTTCATTAATAGTCCAGCTTAACTAGAAAATTACGAGAACCGTGAAAATGATAGGCTCGAAGGGTTGTACTAGAGGAGTCTTGCCCAAAAATGAGTGCGAAGCACGGGTGTGGGATAGTTATATGATCGTCGTGACCATCATAACAAATACAGGTTTCAAACATAGGTTAATCCTAGTGCCTCTTATCATTTAGCAAATCCTAATACTCACTATCCAGTCTCGGGATGCCTCACAAAAACAAGTTCTAGAAATTAATATACTACCGGTACACTCATATAATTTAATACCGATACCAATGCTCCAAAAAAGGTGACAAAGACCATAAGTACACATCCGTAATGACGGAATAGACATATATGACTGCATTCGAACCTTAACTCGAGAAAGCTAAAGGTATAAACTATCTATACCCAAATTCCTAAAGATCTAAAGGTGAACCTCACATTTTTGGGATGGAATTCTGAAGGTTTTTGTGCTAGTCATATAAATTCTTATCCATGAGACGCAATTAATACTCGGTTTTCGTCGGTATGTGTCATAATTTTTTTTAAAATTTTGGTTAAAATTACCTTTACGCTATGTTTCGATATATTACCCATCATTTTAAAGACAAAGCAAATGACAATTGAAGGAATAGTTTATAAGGCTTATTCCCCCTACACTTAAGTCAAACATTGTCCCCAATGTTCTTTAGAAATACCCGTATAAACGAATAAAGGGAAAAGAAAACAAGTAAAAGAAACTAGTACTCCCCTGGTTTGCTCAATAATGGAGAAGAAACACGCGATAACTGGTTAAATCGTCCTCCAAGAATCTTCTAGTGAAACTTCCTAAGAACTTTCAAGCTTCTTCTCATCAAATATAACATGTAAATCAATGACAAATACAACTACATCTGGCGTAAAATCGGCACGATATGATATATACAATGAAACTTTTAGGGTTGACTCAATGAAAGCAGTAAAGATAGGATGAAAGTGATGATATAATTCTAGGTTTCTACAGGTTTATAAGAAAAATACAAATTTTAGAGATTGTGCAAAATTATTTTTCGAAAATAATAGAAAAAGTTCAAATTTTCACAAGTCTAGGGGGTCAAACCCGTCAGGAAAAATCCTGACGCGGTCGATTCACAATCCAAACGGCGTCGCGCTATTTTCTGACGCCGTCTCCACATACTGTGAAAACTTCTGATTCGTTTTTCAAGAAAATTTTCCTGCACTTAATCTTATTAGTTGTTTCCTGTAGAAAATACTGCATCAAACCTGGAAATTAATCATTACAATCATATGACTCGAAACTGACGTGAATTAATCTAAACAATTTATTTTATATATTTAAATTGGTTCTTATAAACCGGATAATTTCCCCTACACTTATTTTATGCAAAATGCCTTTGATTGTTAATAAGATGAAGTTAAAAACAAAACAAAGCATGATTACAAAATATATTTCAAACATACAAGAATAAACGATAAAGAATTAAAACACAAGACACTCCTAAATGCGGGAAAATAAATATTGGGGTGTCTCCCAAAAAGCGCTTTTCTTTATTATTGAGTCTTGTAGCTAGACTCGAAGTCACACATCCTCACGTTACCTCGTGTAGGCTCACATGCCCACGGATGAGCCATTCTTTCATACTTTCATCCACTTGGTATTCGGGACCTAGGTTCAAACAATTCTTGTACATAAATTTGTTCTTTTCGTAAGCATTCCTAAATCTGTTAGTTAGATCTCTTTGACTTAGCACGAGGATGGGTAGGATCTTACTCCATGATATGTAACCCTAACTTTTAAACCTTGGACTTGTGCGAGGCCTTTAGAAAGTGTAGTTGTCAAAGATCCTAGTGAAAGATGATGGTGTCATTTTATACACTATTTTAGGGTCATTTAACCCCCTAAATCATGCAAATATGCCCAGATTATGTGCTTAATCATTTGTTTTTAGGTTTTTAGCACTTGGATGGCATTTGGAGGAAATACACGTGACTTGGGCTCATTTGGAGAAGAAATGGACAAGACTACGACTCTACACCAAGAACCATGAAGAATTATTCACTCAGAGCCTAGAGACGGCGTCGCAACCATAAAGTGACGGCGTCATAACATTCATGGTAACGGCGATAGAGATTCAGCGACGGCGTCAGGACGTGGACGACTTAAAGTGGATCTAGAACCATCTACGTGGCGACGACATCAGGAGTACAAAGCGACGCCGTCGCAATGATATCTCTATATATACAAAATTAATTTTAGGGTTTTAAGTGTGTAACTTTGTATAACTTTTGGAAGACAAACCCTAGCTTTTGTAGCGGCTTCATTGGTCGTTTTTAGGGCCTCAAAACCCTATTGTACTACTTTGGATCCATGTTTTAATTCAAGTAAGGTAATTTATCATTAATCATTCAATATATGTTGTGTGATTGATTTATCTTCTTGCTTTCATTATAACATGCGAGGCTAAACCCTCCTTTGTATCTACTTATGATTGCATGAAAGTCGGATTGTAGATCCTATTAATGTTGCTTCTTGTTTATGAATGTGTGTGTTAGGCTTTAGAAAACCAACTTTTATCTGTATCGCTGTATACACGTCTACGGAAATGCGAGTGTGTAGAAAAGATACCATCGGGTAACAGTCTTTATACTACCTTACCCCCTTATATAGTTGATCCCTCATATGATATATCACAAGCATTTAATATAATCTTAGGGGCCTTGTAATAGTCTTCATACTACCTTACTTGTGTGTTGCCTTAACGGAGTTGTGTAATCTGCACACGACCTAGGAAATACTTACACATATCATCACAAGTGTGATAAGGCAACAGGATTAGGAGAAGCAATCAGATAAGTAATGCATGATTAAGTAAATACAATTAATTATCATAAGGCTATCACCAGTAGATTAGATATTAGTTAGTTTAGTTATTAGTTAAACAAACCAACCTCTCAAACCATAGATTTACCTACTTTCATAAAATATAAAAACAAAAAAATAATCTTCTCCCAACCCCTAGAATTCTGTTAGACCGTGATTAAGCCTTTCCAACCTATTCCCCTAGAGAACGATAACAACCCCCTAGTCTTGCCTATACTACTACTACAACGGTTAGGTACTCTGCCTAGGAAGTTGTAAAACTTCTTGTTGAAGTCCTTGCGATTAACGCATTAAGTTTTTTGGCGTCGCTGTGTGAGGAATAGTTAGGTTTTAATCATAGTTTAACTTAGTTCTACTCGCTTGAATCCTTTCAAGTGAGATTTTAATTCCGCTTATTAGCTTTCTCGTAGTCTATCTTTTCTTTGTGTTAATTGTTTCGTAATCCATTCTCGTCAACCACTATGGGAGACAAGAATCCTATCCGAACTCTTGGAGACTACTCCAAACCTAGCCACGAGGGCTACATGAATACCATTGAGCTCCCCGTAGGGAACGACATGGTACCTCTTTGATCCGACACCATCCAGTTGGTGCGAAAAGGATGCTCATTCCACGAACTTCGGTCTGAGGATCCAAACCAACACCTCAAGGATTTCTTAAAACTTGTGGACTCACCTGACCTTAACGGAACAAACAGGGAAAGAACGCTCTTGCGGTTATTTTAATTTTCCCTTCGCTATTAAGCTAGCAATTGGCTTGAACGTCTTCCAGCAGGATCCATCACCACATGGGAGGATCTTATTACTCGTTTCCTTGCTCAATTCTTTCCACCAGGAAGGACCGTAAAACTCCGCAATGATATCCTGATGTTCCAACATCATGGAGAATGTCTATCTGAAGCATGGACTCATTTCAAGGAGTTACTCCAAAAAGTCCCTCATCATGGCATCGATCGTTGGCTTTAAATCTAATTTTTTTATAATAATGTCTCTTTTCATCTTAAGTGCGAGATTGACCGTGGCGCCTGCAGCAAACTCCGCGATAAGAATGCCGACGAATATTGAGAAATCATTGAGAACCCCGCCCTTTACGACCATGAGGGCTAGAATCACACAAAAGAATTCGTCAACGCTATTTCTACACCTCAAAGCACCTCAAAAACACCTGACCGAAGACTTATTGAGCTCGAAGACCAGATTAACTTATTACTAAAGGGATCACGACCGACACCCAAACCGAGCTCAACACACATCCCTCAAGCTTATGCCGAAGCAGTCTACTCAAACCCTCGTCCGCAAAACCAAAATGAACCAGCAAAGCAGAACCCCTCCACTTTTTATGAACGTACCGGTCCAAATCCTCAACCCCAAGCATTAGGAACCACTTTCGAGGCTCAAGTACGGGACTACATGGCAGCACACACTAAACGAATGGAGAGATTTGAAAATGCCATTTTCAAGCAACACGAGGAGATCAATGATAGAATGACTAAAATGTGCGGGCTTCTTAACGAACTCACGACCAGCAGAGCTCCTAATTGCAATATGAGATAACATGTTGACTTTTGACCTCCTCAAAACTAGATTAGTCAAGTTTCTCGTGCTGAAGAACCTCCTACTTCATTTGATGAGCTCATGAATACTCTAATTGCCTTCTCTGCATTTGTCATGAATCGGCTCAACATTACAGATCTGACTCAAGAACTTCTAGTTGGAACGGCATTCAACCTACTCAAAGGCACCTGCATGAGTCTTACAGAAATAGAATATCATTTTGAAGAATGTTCCAAGGCTACAACTGAACGACTTGACTCGCATAACCCTGAAGGCAAGCAGTATTCGTTCGATCTCCGTAAGCCTCTCCCTTTGATTCCCATATCATCGGAGGATCGTCAAGTTTTCTCACCTCGATGCTACTTTATCAACAACGACTGGGAATATCAGAAAGGTGGAGATTTAAGCAGACGATACTCAACTTCCATAACAAAGACAAAGACAGCAACTTATGAGCTAAAATGGATTGAAGACTTGGTTCCTAATTTATGGAGTCCCATAAAGGTGGCATATGATAAATATGCCTACTGGGGTATTCCACACTGGGGTCCCAAACATTAACGATGTTTGCAAGGAAGAGGTCTTCGACAAAGGATGTCTACTCCAGAAAATGAATCATTACAGTTACCAGGCTTAATATTATGAAGTGGTATGACTACGGTCACTTAGACGAGATTAAAGTTCGCAGAGATGATCAGCAACTATACACGTTTAAAGAAGGTAATTTCCCATGAGTTCGCCCACAAGACATTGAGGACATGCTACTACTACTTGTTCAACAAAAGCTGACCAATCTCACAATAGACTAACGTTATGACTTGAATATGGCATTACGTATGTTCACCATACGTATTGTCATTCAAAGGCAGGTGGAAGATCTTTAATTAGGTGTCGAATGTTACCAAAAGAAGCTCAACCTCACCAAACCCGACACATTCAGGCCAGATTTCATGAAAAGAACCCCATTCACTGCATATTCAGATCCTCAAGGAGTGATATACGTGGATCAAATCAACAAAATTGTTTGATGCACACTGATGAACTCCATAAATTCAGTGATGGCATGCTTAATTCTGTTCAGACCGCTCTTCATGATATTCATTCGGGAATAAGGATGGATTACCTGCCAAAGAGGAAATGGAGTGGATTAGACAAGCGAAGGGCTCGTGTTATGATCCAGGAGATAGACAAGCAACTCTTTCAAAGAAGGTTAATGAGGAATCTGGAGAAGTTTGTTGGTGGAAGAGAATACGGAGAAGACCTCCTGCTTGAACGGACAATATGACTTAGTCATATCTTGTCCTACTATATTTCACGTCATTCTTTCATAATCATCAATCTTGTGAATATGTAAATAAGTAGTATAAGACTAAAATAGGCATATATAGTGTTTTGAGTATGAATTTTCAAGAATTTCTTTCTAAATTCAAAAAATTTCAAATTCACATACTCAAACACTATATAATATCCCTCATAATTTGAGGGGGAGCATTAAAATGTTCCAAATAAAGCTTATGAATAATCGGAACATTTTTTTCCCAGAAGCTTAATTTTAAATCAATTCATATCCAAAATATGAAAAGATTTGACATTTTAGATAAGGGGAGAAAATGTGATTAAAATATATAACTTGTAAACTGTGATCTTCAAAGAATCTAGTGCAGCTTCTTTCTCATATGTGCAAAACATTTTCAAATATCGATGTACATATGCAGGGGGGCAATTTTGAATAGTGTGAATGGCAATAAGTGGCAATACCAATAGACTGACCATGTATTTAATTAATTG